>OOIL02002010.1:1853839-1917955 GCA_900332095.2 Cuscuta campestris | reverse complement strand
CAGTGGTGCTGGATAAGCTGAAGCTTTGCATAGCTTCAGCTGGTCTCCTGGAATAGTGTTGAGGAGAGGGGCAACTAGGGAGATGTGAAGATCAAGGAAGATTTTTCATTTACAGAAGTACAGAGAGAGGAGCCGCAGTTTGGTCCGAAGACTCCAAGTGGGAGATTGTTGGTGATGTGTAGTCATCGGCCCAAAGTGGCCCACTTGTAGACAACTGAGAATTAGGAGACCAGATTAGGGTTTCGGCCGGCCCAAATGGTTTTAAGCCCAGTTTGCTATAACTTGTCCAGCAAGGGTTAAACCCTAATTAGTTGTCTATATATTTGATCTCCTGTACTTGTAATCATCATCACTCAATAATACAAACCCTAGTTGCCCCTGTGGATGTAGGTCAGATTAGACCGAACCACGTTAAATCTCGTGTTCTCTATTGCTTTCTTGCTTTCTATTCGTGTGTGTGTGCTTTTGTTCTTAACACATATTTGCCATGATTCTGGTGGTTCCATGTCATTGGTGGATGTTTAGGTATTGTAAGCCTCTATAATAGTTGTTACGGTGGCTAGGCGAGTCTGGGCGCTAGGCCCTCTATCATTTTTAATAGTGTTATTTGAAAGCTCGCTTATTGATTTCAAGCATTTAGTAGTAGTTGGCACATATTGTTTCCAGAAAACATCACTCACTTATAGATGAGAGAAAGAGCCACCGATCATGCTCGAAATGGAATTACATTCTATTTGTGAATTCCAAGACATCATGATAACTTTAAAATTCCCCATTGTTCATATTTAAACCAAGATGATAAATTATTTTGGTTTTCTTTCTGACTGGCTTGCTTGCGTATATGTTGATTCCTTGTTCAGTCACGCACAATTCGTGATTTTGACACTCATGCCACCTGTCTGGTTGGAAAATTTGAGGTAATATTTTGCTTTCTCTTCTATTCCCTTCCTTTCTTCTTTTGAAAAATAATAATTATGGATGAATCTACTCACAATGTGAAATTGTTTTGTCAAGACTGTGGATTCATACTATAGGCATAGTAGCAGTTCGCCTTATTTGGGACTTGTTTCCGTGCCTCTACTTTGCATAAGTGCATTAGATGATCCGGTCTGTACAGCAGAAGCTATTCCATGGGATGAGTGCAGGTCACTTTTCTATCAACTATGCTTTGGATGTTCATGTGATCTGAACATATGAGTAGAGTATCTAGACCATTTATTGGCCAAGTTCCCTATTAATTAATGTATTAATTAGGGACTTTGTCTCATCAAATTTCTAGATCCTCTAGTAATATGCTCAGATTGTAAGAGTCTTGATCCATTTATATGATACAGATGAGTGTTTTTCATCAATCATAGGGCAAATAAAAATGTAGTTTTAGCCGTGTCAAAGCATGGAGGACATCTTGCCTTTTTCGAAGGAGTTGCTGCATCCAGCTTGTGGTACTTCACACACACACACACACACACAGGGGGATACTTCTGTATCCAGTTTTTATGAACTATGATGTTTTTAACAAGAAAAACTGAGTTCTTGACTCTTTGTAGGTGGGTGAGAGCAGCCAATGAATTCATTGGTGTTCTGCATTCTAGTCCATTCATGCACAAACCAAAGCAGCAGGTGAGCAACATTCATAGCGTCTTGGGTTTGGCTGAAATAAATGATGATAATATAAAAATATATACTACGTAGAAATTACTCATTTGACTGTGAATTATGCATAAAAGACTTTTATAGTTGAACCCATCAAAATGAAATTGAAAATGCAAAAAAAAATTAGCATTACAAAATGCTCTAAGTTCAAATGACCCAAGTGTAATCAAATTACACTTGCACCTTTGTATTTTTGGTGTGATCTCCTTTAATTTATAAATCTTTATAGTTTTTTTTTGTGGGCAAATCAGACTGATCACTGTATAATACCAAACCTGCTCTCAATGTTGCTCATTCGTACATGCTCCGTATAAGAAAGCTCACTCTGATACCGACATCTTCTAACTCTTTGCACACACAAAAAAAAAAATGGTCCAGGCAGAGAAACACAGTGTGCATTCTCAATCAATGGAGAGTTCAATGGATCGGGGACCGTACATTAGCATGGCAGATGGAAT
Organism: Cuscuta campestris; assembly: GCA_900332095.2. Classification (NCBI taxonomy): domain Eukaryota; kingdom Viridiplantae; phylum Streptophyta; class Magnoliopsida; order Solanales; family Convolvulaceae; genus Cuscuta; species Cuscuta campestris. Next base: position 1,915,844 of record OOIL02002010.1, on the reverse strand, counting down.
GGTAGCCCCAATGAAAGATGATAATGTGTCATCATCAACAAATGTTAATGAAGAAGAAGAAGAAGAAGCACAACATTTGAAGAATAGAAAGATCACAGCGGCTCCGGGTGGTGGTGGAGGAGGAAGAGGAGGAGAATCTTCCAATAATAATAGCACTGCGGAGTTAAGTGATGAAGATGATGCTAGCAAAGCCTCTCCTCCACCAGTTGATAAGAGCGGCTTCGTGAACAGTTGCTTGGGGCACCTCACCCGGCAGAGTCGGAGGTCGATTTGGCTTCTGGCGTACATTGCGCTGGTGTCATCTTGGCCACTGGCAGCTCCAGTCCTCCGCTTCTTATTCATGAAAAGGGGCAGGAAAACATCGCCTCCCACACACTCCTCCCATTAAGCAAAACTTTGTAACAGCACTTGTAGCCATGGAGGATTTAAGTGACTCAATAAATACATCATTAATTATTGCCGTCCAGTTCGCATTTCTCCCCTCACTCGCTATATATTGCAATAATGGTGTCACTACTCCCCCCCCCCCCACCCCCCAACCAACCAAATATTAGACACTATAACAAAGATGAAAGGATTGAAGACCCAAAGCGGGAAGTGAATGCTTCTCCCATAAGGTATGAATTGAAGGAACCAAATCACCATGTTTCCAAGGTGATGAATATTTTTTCACTTTTGATTTTTTTCCGGTCAAAATTGATAAAATTTGACCTCAAGTTAAATAAAAATGATATTAGATATTGATACAAAAATAGTTTTATTAGATTTATTATATCAAATATTTTCAAACTACTATTTTTTCTAATTAATACAGAATATATATTTTATTTAACTATAAGTCAAATGTTAAATAGTTGACAAAAAAGTCAAAACTGGATAAATATTCAAGGACGGAGGTAGTATTATTATTCACTCGTATTATTATAATTGACATGGGTATATTATCACAAGTGTAGTTGACTTTGGGTCATAATTGACGTGGGTGGAGCGATGGGTTGGGTGACTTTGGGTCGGGACTGGGTGGAGGGTTTAATGGGCGGCAGGGTGGGGGAGTGTTAGGGGATAGAATTATCAATTTTCGCAAACGGGGCATTATAAGTATCCTAATTTAAGCAATATCGTTTGTGGCCACTTAAAGTGAGTCCCCGTAAAACTTAGATCGAAAAAACAATAGGCACGCTCATGTATGAATCAATATCTGAATATTTATCAAGAATAAAAGGCTCTAAAAATTGTTTATATATCTCGTGTATCTAACCATAGTCTTAATCCATAGACTTAGTGCTTTGGTAGCATAGATTAGAACTACGATGTTCTGATTATGAGATTGTTATATAGAGGCTATGAATAAAATGTCCTTAGTGAAGTATGATGATACTTCTCTTTTAAATTAAAAAGTCACTTTTAATCCTTATTTGTTTAACCTACATATCACATCACATTTTTTCTCTATTAGTCTACTCATCACATCGTATTTTATCCATCAGGTCAAAGGGCATTTTTGAAAAGTCAACATCAAAACTCTCCTTAAATCCTTTAAAATTCAAAATGAGAAATATTTTGCGGGACGGAAGGAATATAATTAAATTTATTTAAATCAGACAGAATTTGAATAAAGTTATTTAGGAGATATGAGGTGTAGGGTACATGTTAATTCAATGATATTACAAATTCTTTAGCTAGTATCTAGGGTGGTAGTCCCCAGAAGAGGGGCCGAAGGGGGCATTGGTTGGTTTTTTCTACCTAAATTTATACTACCTTCGTCCTGCTATATTCGTCCACTTTTGACTTTTGGAATTGTTCATCTAAGCACTTTGGCTCATCAAATTCTCTCAATGTGTAAGTCTAAATATAGTCATGTGTGATCTTGTTTGATTTGTCTTAACATATAGACTATTAATATATAATTTCTATAATTTTTTAATAAACAAATTACAAGATAAAATGGATTAAAGAAGTGTATTGAATGGTGTGTAAAAATGAAAGTGGACAAATACTCTAAGATGGAGGGAGTAGTTTAAGAACCAAGATAGTGAAACAGAGCTAGTCTATTTTATTTTTAGAGTAAATTCTCAAAATAGTTCTTTGTAATAAGAGATTTTCCCAAATTAGTCTTCAATAAGTTTTAATTACCTACATGGTCCTCTATAATTAAGATTTATTCTCAAAATAGTCCTTTATAATAAGGTGTTTTCCAGTTAGGTGGATACATGCGAGATACATTAAAGGGGATGACTTCTGGAGCTACAAGCCTAAACAAGATTCATGCCGTTATTGGAAGGAAATGATGAGGGTTAAGGAGAAGTTTACTAGTATGCCTGCAAATCTACCTTATGCCATAAATAGAGGGTATGATTGGTTACAATGGGAGGGGGAAAAACCCGAGTGGAGAGAATGGGTCTAGAATAAATATACTCCACCCAAATTCAGATTCATAGTATGGTTGCTGTGGAAGGGCAGATTGAAAACGAAGGATAGGGTTAGCAAGTATATGAATATCAACACGAACTGTGAACTATGTGGTAGAGAAACAGAAACGGCAGAGCACCTTTTCTGGCAATGTGAGGAATCTAAATCTTTGGTTGCTTTAGTGATGAAGGACTTCAATATGCAAAGCTATGAGGGATCTGTTGAAGGTTTTGGGAGGGCAGTGCATAAGATACCAGGAGGGAAACAAAGGAAAAAGTGGATTGCTGTATGGGCTACTTGTGTTTATCAAATCTGGAGGTGGAGGAATGCCAAAATGCACCAGCAAAGAGGAGATACTGAGATGCCTACTCAACAAGCTATAGCTTATATAAGAAACAACTTAGAATATATAAATGTGTTGTAGTATGTAATGAGTGTTTGTAGTTGGAAGTTACATCTGATGTAACCTGTCTAGACGGTTGTTTTGGTAATAAAGTGTGTGTTTTATGTGGAAAAAAAGGTGTTTTCCCAAATCAGTCCTCAATAAGTTTTAATTACCTATGTGGTCCTCTATAATTGAGATTTATTCCCAAGATGGTCCTTCATAAATAATGTTACTCAAATGAGAATTAATTAAGGGTATTTTTTATTCGCTAAATTTAGAATTAAATCTTAAAATAACCATTTATAATGAAGTATTTTTCCCAAAATGGTTTCTCGAATTAAAGATGTGTATTTGATTTGAAATTTAAAAGATTTTTTTAAGTTTTAAATAGAGTAAATTCCCAAAATAGTCCTTTGTAATAAAGGATTTTCCCAAATTAGTCCTCAGTAAGTTTTAATTACCTACATGGTCCTCTATAATTGAGATTTATTCCCAAAATAGTCCTTTGTAATAAGATATTTTCCCAAATCAGTATTCAATAAGTTTTAATTACCTAGGTGGTCCTTTATAATTGAGATTTATCCCCAAAATGGTCCTTCATAAATAATGTTACTCAAATGAGGATTAATTGAGGTTATTTTTTTCTGCTAAATTTAGAATTAATTCTTANTATTTTTTAAATTTTACATTTAGTTGTACAGAAATGATTGTTTCAAAAATATACTTTAAATTTGGATTATCAAAATACCAAAATATCTCCCAGTTAATCCTCATTTGAGGATTGATTTGGGAAAACACCTTATTACAAAGGACCATTTTGAGAATTTACTCATAAATAATTTATGAATTATTTAAAACTTAAAAAATCTTTTAAATTTCAAATCAAATACACATCTTTAATTAGAAAAACCATTTTGGGAAAGCACTTCATTATAAATGATTATTTTAAGTATTAATTCTAAATTTAGCAGAGAAAAAATAACTTTAATTAATCCTCATTTGAGTAACATTATTTATGAAGGATCATCTTGGGGATAAATCTCAATTATAGAGGACCACCTAGGTAATTAAAACTTATTGAAGACTGATTTGGGAAAATATCTTATTACAAAGGACTATTTTGGGAATAAATCTCAATTATAGAGGACCATGTAGGTAATTAAAACTTACTGAGGACTAATTTGGGAAAATCCCTTATTACAAAGGACTATTTTGGGAATTTACTCTTTTAAATAATTCATAAATTATTGATGAGTAAATTCTCAAAATGGTTCTTTGTAATAAGTAAGATATTTTCCCAAATCAGTCCTCAATAAGTTTTAATTACTTATGTTGTTCTCTATAGTTGATATTTATTCTCAATATGGTCCTTTATAAATAATGTTACTCAAATGATGATTTATTAGGATATATTTTGGTATTTTGATCATCCAAATTTTAATTATATTCTCGAAACAATCATTTCTGTACAACTAAATGTAAAATTTAAAAAATATATTGACTATAAATAATTTATGAATTATTTAAAACTTAAAAAAGATTTTAAATTTCAAATCAAATACACATCTCTAATTAGAAAAATCATTTTGGGAAAGCACTTCATTATAAATGATTATTTTAAAAATTAATTCTATATTTAGAGGATAAAAAATACTCTCAATTAATCCTCATTTGAGTAACATTATTTACTATACGAAAGACCATCTTGGAAATAAATCTCAATTATAGAGGACCACGTAAGTAATTAAAACTTATTAAGGACGGATTTGGGAAAACACCTTATTATAAAGGACTATTTTGGGAATAAACCTCAACTATAGAGGACCACGTAGGTAATTAAAACTTATTGAGGACTAATTTGGGAAAACCCCTTATTACAAAGGACTATTTTGAAAATTTACTCTTATTTTTATACTCTGCACTCTATATTATTATTTTTTGTTATAATTTTTTTTAAAAGGAAAATGCCAGTGGTACTATCCCCACCTCCTCTATAACCACAAAAGTTTGCAAGTAAAATTCAAAAGAAAAATAAATAAATAAAAATCAAATAAAAATGAATAGTAAAAAGACATGCCGTGTGTATTTGGGCATTTTAGGGTATACAAAAGGTGTACCTTAGCATCATATGGGCGGTGGGAAAGGCAGGTGGTGGAGCAAATGGCCAAATAATGCATCCACTTTATACAAACGATTCTTGGTTGGAAAGCACAGTTCAACTACACTATTTGGACGGTGGGGCGGCCTAGGCCTTCTCCACAGACCAACACGGCCGCTCGAAAATGTGAAAAATTGAGATTGCTCTTGTGCAAAATTTACATGTTACTTCTTATTTTACTTTCTTTTACGAGTTAGGTCTTATTTTAATTTTTTTGTGGTATATTTATACTTAAAAATTAGTGATGAATTTGATTTTTAATAACCACTTTTATAACAATTTGAGTATTAAAATGATCCAGATAAATTTATATTAAATTTAAAAATATCAAGTAATTAAAATAATGAAAATCTAGCAATATTAGACCCTAGAAATTTGGAGGCCCTATACGGATGCCCACCTTGCACGCCATCCGAGCCACTCAGGCAACCACAAATATGGACAAAAATTTAACATGGAATTAAACTTTCCAATGTGGAATGAAATTAAATAATATTGTTTTCAAATTAGGTAGGTGTAGCAGCTCATCACCTAGTCTACTTTGATTGTTCCCCTAAATTTAATTTCCCATATAAGTATTTTCTCTCCCCATCTGTGCAAGTAATTTAACCTTCCTTCCAAAGTAGTCCATAAAATTAAGGTCCATTATACTAAATGGGTTCTTACATGATCCTGCTGCTGTTAGTTGCCTTGTCGGCGGGCGGCGGCACGGCGGCCGAGACGAGCGACGATTGCACCACCGTGATAATGAGCATGTCGCCGTGCCTCAACTACATCACGGGCAACTCTTCGTCTTCGTCCCCATCTGCTGGCTGTTGCGTGCAGCTGAGCACCGTGGTGCGGAACAACCCCCGGTGCCTGTGCCAGGTCTTGGCCGGCGGCAGTTCCGCGCTCGGACTAAACATCAACCAGACTCAGGCTCTCGCCCTCCCCGCTTCTTGCAATGTCCAGACTCCCTCCGTGAACCGTTGTGCTGGCGGTAAGAATGTAAAACCTTTTCTGGACCCGCAGCAAAAAACTTGAACTTTTGATTGATTTGATTTCTTCACAGTTTTTGGATCAAACCCTTGTTGATCTAGAAGCCACGAGTTTGAATCTCACACTCACCCACTTTAAAAACAATAGATTAGTACGAAGTACATTAATGTGTGCATGCATGCAGTTGGCTCCCCTTCTGGATCTCCACCCGGGACGACATCAAGTTCTCGAAATTCATCCCGTTCAGGTGCGTGCGTGCGGTATTTTATGCACATATATCGAAGTGATCGACTAAGCTTGTTGAAACTATATATGTTCAAAGAAGCAGTACGTAATGGTTTAAAATAATACATAAATTGAACTTCATTTCGAGCCAAATTAGAATTAACTAACACTCTGGAGCTATATATGTTTGTAGGGGGAGGATCGTCGTCTTCAAAGTCTACACCGTCGGGTGCGACGATGACTTCAATCAAGTTGACGAGAAGTCCGTTGATCGTAGCCATTCCTCTGCTTGCATCTTATGTTTCCACATTCGTGGGATAGATAGACGATTGGTTTAATTTGTGTATTTCTATTCTTTGTGTCTAATTGCCTCAATATGGTTGAGTACCTTTTAGTTGCAGCACTCTTTTTATTTATACAACATTTCTTTTCTTAATACAGAAACGACGTATTGTATTTGTACTCTTATTTGAAATGTCCTGTCCGGGTTTAATAGTTTATTGAATGTCAAAAATTAAATGCCCAATCACTAAGTTACTATTTTGTCTTAAAAGAATGTTACTATATCTACAAAACAAACTTGCAATTCTTCTCTTTCCTTAAAAAAAAATTAGATATGGGACTCAGAATGATCCCTTTTTCCAAACAAATATCTTTCGCATTTTTCATTGTTTTTCATGAAGAATTGAACAATGAAATTCGACCATATGCCAAAAAAACTTGCACCAATGCTAAGGGGAGACTACTCTAGCGGGGCTATTTGAACCCCAAAAAAAAAAATCATAAATAGAAGAGTAGCGAACATACGACTAATTTAGAGAAGGATTTATCCTGAGCAACAAAAATGCTATATACAGAAAATGAACAGCATTACATTTTGGACGAGGAGGTTAAACTCGTCCCCATTCCACATGAGTTGGTCCAATATGCTTTCAGAAACAAGAAAATTAATTAAAGACTTTTAAGACTATTCCTACACCAATATTAGCTAACTTCACACGAAAGGAATGGCACCTGATGTCGGGTTATTGCCCCAGACGATTGATCACAGCCAGCTTTTGGACAGCTCAACTTCGAACCCGAGGTCTTTTCCGGGTAGTTTAATGTGCAAGAGCGCAGCTTAGAACACTACTTGCCCACACGGAATAGATTGTTCAAGTTACAATGTTTTATATCAGGTGCCATCATCATGTTGGCATGGGACCCACACAATCAGTCTCCACACATTTGAATTCAGCGTTTGCCTGGATAGCAAAAAAGAAAAACATCAAACTTTGACCAATACGGGACAGAGATCCATGTCAATGTTGATACAGCAGATAGTTGTAACTTGAGCTTAAAGAGTTACTTCTACAAATAAACCAAGCTAGCCCTAACCCACTGTTAAGCGCCTCATATCACATAACATAAATTGGAACCTTGACGCGCCACTATTAAAGGCCTATGTTGTAATAACTGGTTTTTGAGGGGGAAAGAAATCCTGTACTATGGTGAAAAGTCGCTATTGGTCTAGCCTTGGGCCCGGGCAGATCAGTCAAGTGAGCAAGATGAATTGGTTGTACTGCAATTTGTAATTTGTTGATACCAGTTCAAAGGGGTTTTACAGTTTCAGCTGAAACTGTGGCTTGATGGAAAGCAGGTGACTGACAGCATACTTTTACATTGAAAGTGGAAACCCAAAAAGGTAAAAACCACAGACCTTCTGGTTAATAGCTTTCAATGGTTGATGCAGAATTGCAGCAGACCATTGAGTGGGCTAAATTGAAACAAAACAGAGCGGTCAACTGGCAACAATCAGCAGTCGAATGGTATGACTAATTTATATACTCTAGTTGTGGATGTTGGCTAGCATGCCAAGTCAGTGATGTTTGGATGGAAGTTAAAGGGTTCATCCTCCACTAAAGGCAAGCTAGCTTTGTATTTATGGAGAATAATCTAAACATAAATTTGGAGCTGTATGGCGTCAGAGCTTAGTGTCTAGCATGGTTAAGCGCAGATCAAGTAGCAAGTTTAGAGTCAAGTGGTGTGTCCTGGGGTTGTCCACATCGCATGCCTGCTTTCAACCATTCCGGTAGCGGGCCTGAGAAAACCAGTGTTTGGCATGTCCTACATGGGGCCCTGGCTCAGTCCCCGAGACATACACAATCTGGGCCGGACATGGGGGTCTACGAGCCAAAAAGGCCAGACCGGTAATATCGCCCACCACGGTAAAGAACCACATTATGGAAAAGCTGAACATAAGTAGCATCTAGGTATCATCTTATTTGCACGAAAAAAAACAAAATAAACATAAAAAGGAGATGGTTATAAGAGAGTTTAGATTAATAAATTCATGTAATAGGAAATTATGCAGATCTTTGACTATAGATTAAAAAATAGGAGAGTTCTGATGGTGTTTTCTAAACTGGATATTATGCAGGTCTTTTACTACATGTTTGTGTCATTGGTTTCACAAAGTCACCGCCTTCCTGATGCATTTTAACTTGAAATGCATCACGAAGATTTTTATACATTAAATTTACCTAGCACAATACTGAATTTGAAAGTCCTCAACGTGATCGAGACTGCATAAATTCTTCAAGCTTGTCCCAGACCTCAAGGGCTGCTGCTCTGTCCTGGTGTCGCTTATTCTTACTAATCTGAACACCAAAAATTGATGCTTACACGAGAAACTAACAAAGCATTGAAATCAAGATGAACTAGTAGTCCCTTATATATATTATAGACGAGATAGATAACATCGTAACAAGTACAACAAGCTCAACAGAAAGTTTTGTCTACCGAAATAATCTTGACATTCCACTGCTTCACCGTCTTTGCAGATTCCACGCTGTCATCCTCAAAGCGTAAGTAGAAACCAATAACTGCAACCAAATGAATGATTAAAATGAATGAAATAATTATCTGATGCAAACATGAAACATGAGCTCTAGAGTATGAACTCAAAAACTATGATACACACAATACTTCTATCGTAAAGTCACATTTTTAAAAAATCTAGAGCAAATAAGATGCGGTTCTAGAAAAATCCATTTTGGCTATCTAGAATCACATGCGGGAAGGTAATTTGAGCCTGTGTCATGATAAACTAAAGTGCATACTGGACCTGCAAGCCATCAGAACTTACTCTTGTTGAAGATTTCAACATGATCCTTAAAAGGCCAACTTTTGAACTGCCAATCCTTCCCCAGGACAAAAACAGCAACCACCCGATCCCAGTCATCAGTCTTCAATGCAGATGGCTTGTCCCTGACCTCATAGGCTGTAACAACCCGATCTCTACTGATCTTCTTCCGCACAGTCACACAATCCGGCTTTTGACCATTCATCTGCTTCAACTTCACATCAGTTGGAATGTACACCCCATCCTCCAGAAACTCTTTCACATTGTAAATAGTAATCAAAGTAGAACATGCACTGGGAACCAGAATGATTGGGACTCCCTCCCCAACCTTACCCCCCTTATAATGCATGGCTGCCTTCGCAGTTCCATCATAACCCATATCCTCACCACCCACGTACCCAATCCCTCTCTCCAACCTACTTTTCGCCACCAATCCATCCTTCCTCTGCAAAGCCTCCTCCCTCTGCCTCTCCTCATCCCTCCGCACAGCTGCAGTAAATACGGAATAGAAATCCCGGTTCCTACACAGCAAGATTGACTCCCGATCCTTCAAAGGCTTCTCGATAGCTCGAATCATTTCGATAGGGTTTTGGATGTGGTCATCCAAAACCCAGGAATCAGGCAAATTGTTAGCCTCGGCATATGCAGTGTGGCTGTTCTCAGCCGCAGCGCCAGCCACTGGAGGAGCCGCAGGAGCAGAACCCGTTTCGTACTTGATGAACTCGATGGAATCGGAAGAAGATATTTTTCCGGTGAGGTAATCGACCAGGGGTTTGCGGTCGGGGAGGGTGACGGGATGGATCCTATTTGAGCGGGCGTGCTGGATGTAGTCGGTGTGCTTGACCTGGGTGTTGGTGATGAAGTGGACTAGGGTTTCGAGAGTATACCGATTCCCCTGCTTGGAGCGGTAGCCGGTCTCTATTGCGCAGGGGAATGAGTAGTCATTCCCGAACCGGAACTCGTCTCCTACTCGGGAGATCCGATCGAGCTCGTTCCGGATTGTGTACTCGCGGAGGAGCATTAGCGGATCCATGGCGGAGCTGAGCTCTGTGTGGTTGCCTGAGATTGGGAGGGAGATCTCAAACCTCAGCTCGTCAGTCGGCTGGTGCGGATTTATTGTATACTCCGGAGTACTGCTTAATTAAATTCCAATTCCCTTCTATTATCAAATATTACCCTCGTAATCCTTTTTTTAAAGTGTCTTTCTACAAATGGTCCTTTTTTCGATCTTCTGTCATGTTAGTATTAATTTAAAGGCTAAAAATATAATTTGATATCAGCATTATGTCTAGTGACAATGACTATGATTGTGGGCTAGGATTCTGACGAAAGACCACACTTGTAGACTATGATTGTAGAAGAAAGCGGCTGTAATTCACAAACGACGCAAACGGCATTGCCTTTGGAATTGTGTATGGCAAAAAAGATATATTATCATTGTGAAATTACACTTTTAGCCTTCAAGTTAACACCAACAAGATAAAAAAAGGATTTTTTGTGAAAAATACCCATAAAAAAGGATCACTGGGATAATATTTGATAATAGAGTACTAAATAAGGAAACCTTCCTATTATAAAGGACCAATTATGGAATTTATTCTTCTTTTCGCACACCCCAATGACACCATGGGCAATTGGGCACCCACACCACCATTTATATCTTACTTCCTTTTCCATTTTTTTCTATTTTCACCGAAATATTTCTTTTTTGATTATATTACTAATATATAGAAATAATATTATTGCAATATCATATTTTTATATTGCATTGATATAATAAATTATTTAGATGATTTATTTTTCTTTTTTTGACACTAATAATTTAATTGAAAATTAAATTACAAAAATAAATCTTAAAAAATTATAACATTAACTTTTTTGATAAACGGATGGAGTAAAAAATATTAGAAGCTTGCCAAGTTAGACATTACAAATTTGATATTAAGGGTCTGTTCTTTTGGATTAAAAAATTATTTTTTAACTTTTTTCAATGCCTTATAATTTTTTAAAATTTTTTCTAGATTTTCTTAATTTCTATCAGTTTCTTCCAATAATTTTTTTTAAAAAATTTATATATGATAAATACATAATAATATCATGTATCCGAATTCATAACAAATACCTCAAACACAAACAAATATAAATACTTTTCTTAGATTTGTTATCATGTCCGGGTGCATAATAAGGCAAGATTAAAAATAAAAGATTTGGATTACTCTATTAGAGCATCTCCAAACCCAAGTGCTTCTCATAAGATCTTGCTAAATCATCTGCTGATTCTAAGAACTCATGCATTGTGCAGTGGTTGGTGACATGGATTGCTTCCTAAAGCATCAATGCTTCCCTTGAAAAATTATTCTTATGCATTAATGAAGATGTCCTCGGTTTAAATATTAAAAAAGAGTAATGTTATAGTCGCAAAGAAATCACAAAATTCACAAATTTGCTAAATATGTATAGTAATGATCTCAAATAATTAAAAATTAAAAACCTAAATACATAAATGGTTAGAATTAATGTGAGGAAAAACACTCATTGGATCACTAATACTCTTTGTATTAATATATTTTTGAATTTATACAGGGAAAAAAATTATAGATTTATAAAAATACATGAAACTTAGATTGTTTATATTTGACCTTTAAATAATATGCCAAATAAAAATCAAGATCCACATTGTAGAATCGGAAAAAAAAATCGCCCGAACTCTTGCGTGGCACGGGTAGAAATACTAGTTTAATTTTAAGCAATGCCTTTGAGAGTTTGAGGTATTAACGAGTGACATGAATATTTTAACTAATAAAAAGATATTACAGAAAATAAGCTAAGAACAAAAGATCAATTTGTTCAATGACAATGCTCAATAGTAAATAGACATCATCACACACACAATGTTGTTTTTTTAAGGTTACAATCATTTCATAATCGCAGACATAATGTTTTTTTAAGAGAAACTCTCATGCTAACAAAAGGTAGCATCTCAGGGACAGAAATGATGCCAGCCATATGCCATTCTAGAAACAAAAGGACTGGTTCATTGGCAGCTAGGCTTGGGAGGCCTCCTTGTGATGCATCAGATGCCTGCGCCGAGACCGTCTGTGACTTCTACCATGCTTCTGATGCGGTGTGGGCGTTGGAGCAAGGGACGGGCGAGAGATCTCGTCAACATTGTTATCTAGAGGCCCGAAGATAGAGTCGAAGAATGGGTGTGATGTTGCGTGATCACCGCCGGTCCGCATCTGTAACATTGAAGCATGTAAACCCATTGAGATGAAGGCCTTGTTTGGGAATAACGTTTTCGATTAGCGTTAACGTTTTGGATAAAATTTTAATGATGTAGACCAATTCCAAAAACGCTAAAGCTAAAGGCTACTGTCGGATAGCCTCTTCAAAACGCTAACGCTAATCTCTAATGCTGATGCCAAACAGTGCCGAAGAACAAGAGAATAGAGTATTATGCAAGGTCCAACCAGCTATGGACATAGGGTTGGTAGCATCAAAATGGCAAGCACATTACTTGCTAGGTAACATCACTACCCTTTTCATGCATGTTCTATCTTAACAAAAACATAAATTAATACCGTATATAAGCCAAAAATAGCTCCAATCCCCCCCCCGTAGTTTGGAAAATAAACGCCAATAATGCCCCCTCTATTTTCAAAAATCATTTCTAAATTTCCTATGGTTAGAGGTATCGAAGCCCAATACCTATTTTCCATTCATTTTTAGGTTTTTTTTAAAAAAATTGTCGTTAGAATGTTTTTGAAAGTCAAAATTGTTTGTGTTTGAAATAAAAAAATAAATGAAATGAAAAAATTAGCATATACTTCATCCATATTGACTAAAACATTTTCATTTTTTTATAAAATAAAAAAGAAAAACTTTTTTTAGATGTCTAAAATAGAAAATGAGGAGTATGAAAAGAAAATAATATAAAAGAAAAACACACGATTTTCAAAAAAAAATAGATGTCCCAAAAAGGGGTTTCTTTTTAAATTTAAAAATAAAAAGAGGATTTTTATTAAAAAATAGAATTTGTTGGGTGTCTGTATAAAAAAATATCCTTATTCTTTTAATTCCTTTATGTCTTCCTGAAAGAATGTTATCCAAAAGAGTGTTTTGTACAAGGGCCTTATCAGCCCACTTCAACAAGAGTATTATTTATTTTTTTTCATTTCTGTTTTCCATTTGTTTCTCTTTTATTTTATTCCATTTTTCTATTTTTTATTTTCTTTTTATTTTTGAAACCAAATACATTTTTTAAGTTGAGACAAATGAAGTATATGATAATTTACAAACACAAACAATTTTAAAATTTTAAAACATTATAAAGAATCATTTTAAAAAAGAAATTAAACACTAAATGGAAATAGGATATTGGGCTTTGATATCCTTGTGGTTTGGTATATAGGCACCAATGCCCCCTCTTCACCGGAAAAGTGAACGGAAAATAGTCGGGGTGGGTGCCTGCTCAATATTTTGAACCCATAGAAATTTTAGAAATAAGTTTTTATTTTTGAAATCAATGGGGCATTGGTGCCAATTTCCAAACCACAGGGGCCATAGGAGCTATTTGGCCCATATATAAAGAAAAGTTGTTGCTAAATCCACTCCTCATTTGGCTAGATCCACCCTTTTTTATACTAAATGGACATGTTTATCCTTAGTGCTTAGGAAAGGGAAAGAAGGAAGTGAAAGGACAAAGTTGTCAATTTCTTATAAATGGAGAGGATTTAGTAAAATAAGGAGTGCATTTAGCACCACTCATAAAGAAAATACTAAAAAAATAATGATGCTTAGATCCATGGAAGAGTTTTAAAGGCAAGACTCAGGCTGACCTCATTCTCAAGATCAGGCTTCTTTTGCATTTTTCTTTTAGAAGCAAAAGAATCTCCTCCGACATTAGCTTTTTTCACGGGGTTTCCCTCGGAATTAGTTATTGCATCCTCATAGGGATCACCTTCTGCCTTCTGGAAATTATCAAAATTACCACCATAGGAATTCCTCAAGCGCCACCTTTGTTCTGGCTTGTCTGATAATGATTCATCATACACATTTTCACAGATGAAATGCTTGGAAAAATGTTTCATTGCCCTTTCATTTGGGAGGCTTTTCAGTATTCTGTAGCATTTAAACACTAAATTGGTTCAATGGAGGAAGATAAAAATAGAACATAAGTCACGGATGAAAGTCAAAGAAAATAGAGATATGCTATTAAAAAAAAAAAGAGTTCGGAAAGAGCATACCCGTCAGCTACTACTCTTTGCAGATAAGTTCCATTTAGTGAGAGACTCTGTTCGACAAGTGATAAAGTAGCCTTGCGCCATCTCCAAGAGCCGCAAGAGATGCCAGCACCTACAAAAATATATTTAACATTAATATGCTACTTCCAAATAAACCTTCAAAGAAGGCAGCAAAGCATCTTTGAAATCTCTATCACGTGACTTTTCAAAAGTTAATATACAAAATTTATACATAATAGATATGTCAGGGTTGGGGAGGGGAAGGCATGTACATTACAATAATACATAGATGTAGCCATAGCCTCATTGATCCTGTCTATCCACTCATTTGTATGAAAACTTTAGGGCCAATGGCCACTATAGCTGGAAAGTAAAAAGTAAAAACTACTCCCTCTGTCACAAAAAAAAAGGTTCCACATTTCTTTTTTCATCTGTCCCAAAAAAGGTTTCCTTCTCCACTTTTGGAAACAATTTTGTGGCCTTTATAATTTCTCTCTTCTGCATCACTTTCAACCACACAATTTTAGTTTTCTTAATCTCTGTGCCAAGTCAAAGGTGGAACTTTTTTATGGGACGGAGGGAGTAAAAGAATAGGTGTCTATGTAGCACCGAAATAAAAAATAATAGTAAAACAAGACACTAGAAATTAGAAAATGACATTCAAAAAAGGGGAAATTCCAACAATCAAACTTTTCAAAAGATTACACAAATTCTGCCAAGGTGAGTCCATTTTTCATTATCTTAAGCTTTTGGAAAAGCTATCCAATGGTATCCTTTAGCTCTAGCAGTTTAAGTTTATCCTAAAATATTATCCAAAACTCTAATGCTTTTTGCAAATGCTTTTTCCCAAACATGCCCAAAGCCTTGAAATTGTAGAGAAGGTGGAATGTAACAAAACAGATTCTTTCAAACTGACAAAAGGCTTCAAAATTCAGAACTTAGAAAAGCACACTGCTTTTTATATTACATGTTGCAAGGCCAACTCGGGATATAGTACTTAGCCTTCCTGTAACTGCAGAAAAAATTGAAAATGACTTAGTTAGACGCTTCACAAATTGAATTGCACTCTTGCACAAAGTGCACTTGGAGTGAAATACAATGAAGTAAAATAGTCACGCAGAGGACAATGCTAGAACAAAAGATGTTTGTGATTTTGCTAGAACTTAGAAAGATATGTACATGGCTCGGCTAAATGTGAACTTACCTTGTCTGCCTAAAGTTCTAGTCTTTATATCCATTAATCAGTTTCTTAGAAAGAAAAAAGAGCAGAGGGCATCGCATATAGAGAATAAACATTACAAAAAATTTAACTATGCAAAGTACCTAAGGGGTCATTAAAATTAAACAATCAAAAGCAACTGAAATTGAATAATGAATAGATCCTATCACTTTCTGACACAAAGATGGATTCTAGTCATAGACCCAACCTCGGAACTAAAACAAACAAGCATCAACAAATCACATATGTAGAGAGAAAGGAATAAGTAAATTCAATCTTAACTTGAAAAAATTGACAAAAGTTTCCTACATTGATTTATTATTATATATAGTACAATATACCTAGCCAAGTGATAACCGAACCAGTACCGATGCCCGTTATCAAAGCCCTTCTAGTGTTTTTCCTCCAGGAATATACTATACCAAGTTCTTCCTTTGTAAAGGGAACCTACAATGCGATTTACAGTCAAATGACTTTATCTTATACCCAACCTCCGAGAAAGAGATGATTAAACATATAAATTTGAAAACCTAATCAACAAAAGCGTTGATCAACACAGATACCCAGGAAAACAAACGCATAAACCAAATCCAGAAATGGAAGAAGGCGCTCAAACAGATCTCAATTTATGCAGAATTCAATTTTAACTGAGCTTAGTGAAAAAAGAGAACATGGCCGATTGACCTTACTGAGACGGAGGACTTCATCAGCTTCTGAGAGCGACATCGTTTAAGCTTCGGCAGTTCTTTTTGATGTGGCAGCGTTCAACTGCGAGAATGATCGATCACCTTAACCCTTCTAGCCTGGGGGGCTTCACGGACGGGTGAGCATGGTAGGTATGGTACCCCTTCAAGCACGGGAAGCATGGTACCAAATATTTTAGTTAGATAGGAGATTTTATGTTGTACCGATTTTGATCTCGAAATTTTGGTTCAGTATAGTTCAGAATTGTTCAGTATCGGTTTTGAGATAAATCGAAAGGAAAAAACGCACCTAATTTAAACTTTAGAATGTCACAAAAATATTTATTTTTGTATAAATTGAAAGTATATTTAAACAAAAAAATGAAAACAAAAAAAATAAAAATTAAATGCAACAAATACTTATTAAATTTAGTTTATATTTTACAAACTAGATTGAGCGGATGGTAACAAAAGGATATTTTAAACGTGTGTTTCTATTTTAAAATTTTACTACCAAAAATTAAAGCTCAAATAAAAGTACAATGTACACTTAATAAAATTTGAACCAAATTTTAAAAATAAACTTATTATTCAATAACAAATATAAAAAGATTATTATATTTATAATATATTAATACATATATATTCGGTTCAGAATTTTTCGGTATAGGAAGTTACCTCGTACCGTTTCCAAATACTGAATCAAACATTCGGTTCGATACAATTGGGTATGTTTGTTGTATTATTTCGGTTTGGTATTTTTTGTTCGATTTTCTCAGATTTTCGGTATCGATTCGGTACTTGTAAACACACTATAACGGAATATGGGTTGGGAAAGGATATCAATTTTAAAATCTAAATTGAAACTCTTTGGAGAGATCAAAATTACGTGGGCAGCAGCCGGTGGGCGAAAATAAATGGTCGACGGTGGCCAACGTGGGTGCGTTGAGGGTGGTGGCGGATTGGAGTATTACTCACTTTTTTCTTTTATAAAAAAAGAGAGAGATATTTAAAGAAATTCATGTTTTTTATTTTCAGAATAAGAGATAATTCTAACTATGTTAATTTCTAATACCAAAAAATACGGAGAGATAATGTAATAATGCAAACTCTTACTTTAAAAATAAAGACATAAGCCCAATTTACTCTCTACGTCCCACAATGGATACTACTCCGCGAATAAAGTGTTAAATCTAATAAGTTTTAAAATTATTTCAACTATAAATTAGTATAGAAATAAAAAATAACAAATTACATCGTTGAAAAGTACATTTAAAGTTCTACAAAACAACAAATGACAAAAATATTTTATTTTATCAAATGATCAAGGAAAATATGCATATAAAGAAAAGTTATGAAGAGACTCTAATAGTGGCAGAGGCATCCATTTCGGGACAAAGAGAGTATATTTTAAATATACTTTTTTCTAATACAGAATACTTCTTCAGTCCCAGTATATTATTCCTTCAATTTAACTTTTTAGTGTCAGTGTGGATGACCTTGAAACCAAATTAAATAAAATTGTAATTTGTAATAATGTATATTGGCATATGAATCATTTCATTAAATTTAATTTGTTGAGAACTTTCAAATTTTATTTTATTTTATTATATTAATATGTAATACAAATAAAAAATAATTAATGATTAAATTTTATTCAATTTGACTCTAAAAAGTCAAATTGAATAAATACACTATGACGAAGAGGGTAATTTATTATTATAGAGAATTATAGTTAAACTAAATAAATCAAGGCAGTAAATCAAGACAGACCATTTTGGAGAGATGCCATCGGGAGATAAAATCAGATTTCATTTACACCTCATCGAACACCTATAAAAGATTCTGATACCGAAAGTTATAACTCAAGTAATTCAAATTGGATTTTAAGATATCAACCACGAGTTGGTATAAAGAAAACCCTTTAAATAGGAGTAAATCATTAGACATATCCTCTAAATAGGAGTCCCTAACTTATATACTCAAAGTAGGAGCAATCTATCCAACTGGCATTCATCTCCCCCTTTCTGACCCCTTCCCGGTGGTTCAACTTGCTCTTTCTTTTCTTACACCAGCTTCCCACCACCATCATCAAACTTTTAGCAATTGCAAAATGAAGTAAGTCAAATTGGTTCAATTACTTCAACACAATTTTTCTCTCTCTAAAAGAAGGCCAAGCTCCCATCAATCGAGGAGAGTCTCCAAACCATTTTTAAAAAATTGATCAGTCGTCTTCTTCTTCATGCTTCAATTAATTTTTTTCTTGTTTTTCAATTTGTAAATCTACTTCCAATCCCTTATCCTTAGTTTAGCTTCCTCACATGTCCACCACTTTCTCCTTGATCTATCACCGCCCAACTCATGTTTGGGCTTCTGGTGATTCTGACACAATTTAATCAGTGACCTTTGTAGTTTCGATGGTCTCATAGGGCCGCTCATATGTTTAATTTCATTGTTATCATTAAATTGCAGATTTGAGATGTTAGAATTTTTTAACATTAATTTTGACTTTTTCATTGTTGCAACTACAGTATGAATTGTGGCATTGTATGTAGGCAAATCAGTCTTTCTTGGCATTTTATTTCCTTTTGGACATTATATATTGATATTTTTTGGCATTGTGCGGTAACACATTTGTCATTTTGCAGTGTCATATTTGTCATTGCAGTTTCGTCTAGCATTGTATTGAGAGCACTGTGGCACCATGTCACTGCAACGACGATAGTGACTGACCTTGGTGGTGTTTGTGGCAACAACAACGTAGATGGCAGAAAGCAATGGCATCGAAAGACTTTGATGGTGGAGTGGCACAACATATATGGCGGCGGCAATAAAGACATCACTATGATTTTATGTTGTGTTATCTGTTGTCATTTTTGGAATTATGTCCTTATTTGACATCGCGAGAGGGAGATGGAGGTGGAGCAAGTTGTGGGGTGCAACGACACAACAAAGCTAAGAGGGCGGGGGTGGTAGCGGTGATGGTACTTTTAATGAAGAAGATAAATTGTAATGGAATTAAAGATAGTATGCGGGTAGTAGCAAAAAATTGCTGTTGGGTACCCTCAATTTTGTGATAAGAACTCGCAGATGCCATTATTTTTCAAAATATACTCCGAGGTACCTTAAAATATTCAAAAAGTCGCTCCGAGGTGACAATCCGTCAACCTCTCCGTCAAACTCAATATGCCGTTATCTTTTTCATCATCATCACCACACCTTTCCATCTTCTTCTTCACATTTCGTCTTCTTCTCCAGCCCCCCATCCATCCCCTTTTCTTTTTTTTTTTTTGGTTTTGTTTTGAATTCTACGCCATCTCATCCCCTTTTTTGCTTCTTCATTTTCTTTTTTCTATTATTATTATTTTATTATTTATTATTATTATTATTATCTTTATTTATTTTTTATTATTAAATTTAACTAGTAATTTTACTCCTCTAATGTTTTAGCAAAATAGCACTAAAGCCCCTGAAAAAATGTTTGTATGCCCCCATGAACCTTTTCTAATCTTCAGTTGCATAAAAAAGTTATGTACTCCGTATAATTTATAAAATTAAGATTATTTATCATCTTGGTTATAAATTACATGTCGTAATTCATAATAATAATATCAAATTCAACACTATTTTTACCGTCTCATCATAATATTTTTAGAAAAATCCAGAGATGCTTACTTGTCCTATTATAGCCCCATGTCCTCTCATTTTCTAGATTCACCACTATTAATGGTGACTGTCGATGACTAATGCGCGACTAATGCGGAAGACAACATCAGATGGCTGCAAAACTATAGTTGTGAAAACTACTAATAATTTTTTTTGAAAAGCCAATAGTAAGTGTTGTTTTAAATAATAAATGCTTTTTTCTAAATAATAATTAGTTTTTTTTCTTACAAAAGGAGTAATAAAACAACTAACTAATTTTTAATAATAATAAAAATAATAATTAATAAATAATAATAGTATAGAAGAAGAAGAAAACTATAAGAAATGAATAATGATTAATAATAAGTAATTTTATTTTTATAAAAAGTAACGGTAGTAAAATTACTAATTATTTCTTTATAATAGTATTAATAATAATAAGTTTTATGTTTTTAATAATAGGTGCTATTTTACTAAATAAAAATCAGTGTTATTTTTTCAAAGAAAAAGAAGTAAAAAAATTAATTTTGAATAATATTATTAATAATAATAAATAATAAATAAACATAATGATTAACAATAATAATAAAATAAGAAGAAAATAATAATTAATGTCAAGTAATAATAATAAGTACTGCAATTCTTCTAAAAAGAATAGAGTAGTAAAACTACTCATCAATTCTTTAACAATAATAATAATAATACTTAATAAGAAATTTATAACACTGATTGTTATTTAGAAAAATAGCACTTATTATTTTAAAAAAACACATATTATTATTAATACAATTGAAGTAGTAAAACTACAAATTAAATAATAATAATAATAATAATAATAATAATAATAATAATAAATAATAAATAATGATAATAAAATAACAAATAATAATATGATAGTAATAGAAGATAAGAAAAATGAAGAAGCAAAAAAGGGGATAGGATGGCGTAGATTTCAAAACAAAAAAAAGTAAAGAAGAAAAATAGAGGGGTGGGTGGCTGGAGAAGAAGACGAAAGAAGAAGAAGCAGATGGAAAGATGGTGGTGATGATAATGAAAAAGATAACGGCAAATTGGATTTGACGGAGAGATTCACGGATTGTCACCCCGTAGTGATTTTTTGAATATTTTAAGGTACCTCGGAGTATATTTTGAAAAATAATGGGACCTGCGAGTTCTTATACCAAAACTAGGGGTACCCGACAGCAATTTTTTGGTGTAGTAGTGCTGATGCTTTTAACTCCTATTTTTGGGATTTATCTTTTAACTCCTATTTTAGGATTTTATCAATTTTTTTACTCCTATTCATTTCGAAATACGTAGTACTCATTCTGGCAAAAGGTAGTACTCATTTTAAAATAAAGAAGTACTCATTTTTACACATTTGTCTAATATAATTATAATAAATAGCGTAGTGTTCATTCTTTAAAAAACAATACTCATTCTCAAATAAGGAAAAGTTCATTCTGAAACAAAGTATTGTTCAATTTTTTCACAATTAAAAAGTTCAGTATCATCATCAACTTCTTCCTCTATTCAATTCATTCCTACTCATTTATACTCTCTGAGTATGGAGAATTTAAAACCCAGGTTTATTCATGTTTGTATTGAATAAGAATATGGTACTCGTTTTCAAATCTACTAGTACTCATTGTCATATATAATAGTTATCATACATATGTTCTGGGCATTGGAAAAAAAGTTTGTAAAATTTACAAAAATACCAAGATGTACCTAAAGGAAGGTACAGCTGGATGTACCATATAATTTGCCTATCAACCACGGGTGAGCGCATTCTATGACAGTTTAGGATTTTCATAAAACATGTACCGGTCCCTTTACTATGTAAACAATTCGGTACAGTTAAGTTTTACAACTAAAACTATTTGGTACCGTAACACTCATGGTTAGAGATGAGCAAAAAGACCGAATCAGTTAGACCGGTTCAGACCCTTGAAAAACTGGTTTAGAACGAGATTGGTCTGGTGTTTTTTTAAAATCGGTCTAGATTAGTCTGATTTTCATGAAAAAAAATAGGGATCATTGGTACTGGGTAGTCCCGTTAGGACCGGTCCGGTCCTTAATATGTCAAATTCTAAATCTTTTGTTCTTTAATTAAATACTCAAAAAATCTTATTTTTAAATTATTTAATTTCTTTTTTCCATACTTTGTTGATTTATTTTTTAATTGAAAGATACTTTGTTGATATATAATAATTCTGTAACATGAATATCTTAATGTGAGATGAGAGTTGGAAAGAATCAACGAAAAAATAAATTTTAATATGTAATTATACGGGGTGAGTGCTTCTTTGGTGCGCCTTGGGTGCATATCATTTTTGAGGATCTTCTCACATAAAATTTTTTTTTATTTTTATTTTAAAAAAATATTGATTTAAGTTGTAAAGAAACATATTTATATAAAATATAAATTTTAAAGTATAAATATACATGAATACAAATTTTATTTCAAATATATTAAATCCCTAATCCTAGTTCGGCCCTAGTTTAGTCTTTCAAAGAAGACTACCTGATTTGGAACCCGTCTGGTCTTTCATAAAAAATCAAAAATCAAATGAGACTACCGATCTAAGACTAGACCGGTTTGAAAGACCACTCCAGTCCCATCTTTTCTTGTCCATCTATCTCGATCAATCTTTTCAGACCTCATCTTTATTGTCATCTCTACTCAATGCAATACCTCGACCCGACCCCAAGCACCCATTAACCTTAAAACATGGGCCTCATATTCTGACCCTCTGTGTATTCTTTCATGGGCTATTCCATCCCTAGGGTATTCATCAATGTTGTTTTTCTGCAGTGTTACATTTTTTGGCATTTTGACCTTATTTTGACCTACGACACTTTGGCTTTGTTTTGATCCCATTTTGGTTTTCGTGAATTATCGTTGGGTGGCAATAGAACGAGCACAACAGACCAGTCAGCTGTGTCGACTGAGTTGGGTGGTACTCCGGTATTTTTTAAGAATGGTAATACACTACTAAAGATGAAAAAAGAGTGCCAGATCAAGTGGATTCTTGAAACTATTAACACAAGCATTACAAGTTAGCAACCATCAACCATAATCAACATCTTAAAGCCCAAAGTTTCACTTACCCAAACCACAAGTAGCTTGAGAGTGTATTTTTACTGCTCAAAACGATGGAGAAGACTGAGATGGCCATCATCCCCTCTCCTATGAAGAGAAGCTGGGAAGCGCGGTTTTATTGTGACAGCAACACCTCAGTTCTGCTCTCAATAGTTACTCTCTTCCTCAAGATCAATTCAATCTTATCCAAATCAGAAACGTTAGCCATATACCCATAGAAGATCCTCTTTTTCTCGCGTGTCACAGGGTCAACCTTAACCAGGCTTGGATGGTCTTCTTCCTCTGGGGATAATGTTAAGGGTTGCACAAGGGCCCAATTGGTTCGCCCGCGGTTGCTACTTTGGAAATACTCTGCCAATCTCATTGCCTCCTTCAACCCGGACCGGTCGCTAGAAAACTTTACGACGGTCATGCCTCGATGGCCACCTTTGTTGAATGCTGCTTTTGATTTACCACCCTTAAACCCTCTTTCTGAAAGCATAAAATTTATGAGTGATATGAGGTTGAGGAATCTATAGATGTCAAAGTCAAACAATAGCGGACGTAAAGGAAGCTCTCAAACTGAACATTTCATGAAATAATGTCTTTTCTGATTAGCACCAGACATGCAACAAGTATTTCTCCAATTGCACATTCATAAATAAGGCTGTCAATTACAAAAAAGAGCTCTATGATAATATATGATGGATCATTGCAACCCAGATTTCCAGTCAGCCTTAGGCTTCACCCTTTTTTCAAAATGAGAAGCAATAAATAAATACTCCCTCCATCCTATATTAATCTTCCCACATTGACTAAAACTCATTTTTAAGAGATTGCATATTTTTACTTTGACTTCCAATTTTGCCCCTCCTTAAAAACTTAAAAAAACTAAGACGGGCAAAGTTTTCTACTGAAGGAGGGCTTTGCACTGGCCAAGGCTATTAAGAAGGAAGCTTTTAACACTGTTGCCGTTGCTTTGCTACTTCCGATGACGAAGCCATCGAGATCCTCAAGGCCCTTTCCAAAGAGGTCAGCAAATGCTTAGCTTGCTCGACGTCGTCGAATCCAGACTGATTCATAATGAAAATTGACTAAAATTAAAGATTGCTCGACGCCGTCGCCGCCGATTCATAATGAAAATGGACTGAATCCATATAAAGGTGGGCCGATGATGATTAGATCTAGGATCTCATGGAAGATGTAAGAGACAGAGAGAAGGCGAGGAGAGAGAGAGAGAGAGAGAGAAAGCTAGGAGGCGGAGACAAAAAGAAGGAGAAGAAGAGATAAGGTGTGTGTGTGTGACTGGTGTGAGAGAGAGAGGGAGAGTGAGCGAAGATGAAAGATGAGGCGGAGACAAAATGGAGGAGAAGAAGAGATAAGGTGAGAGAAAGAAGAGGTGAAGAGATAAAGGTGAAGTGGGTGGCATAAAAGTGAAGTTGGAAAGGTGGTTGGAGGGGTGAATGAATTAGGGGTATTATGGTCATAAGATACACCTTTTTTGTGTGTGGGAAAATAGTTTTAGGACAAGAAAAAAGAGAAAGTGGGAAGATCAATATAGGACGGAGGAAGTAAATAAATAAATAAATGGTTCATGAAAGTACAAAATCATAGCATTTGTGAAAAAGGCTTGGCCAAGCATTTTCGGTCTGAAAATGCTGTTTTTAGTTGATTTCCGTGCGTTAAGTTATAAGTGTTTGTCTGAGCGTTGTGCCAGCCTTTAATATTACTCAAAATGCTAAATACAAAAAAGCTTTATTCGTATCTAGTATCTAGATTTGAGTGCTCTATGTCTTGTTATATTTTTAACACATACCACCTTAGCTGCTAAATTTTTTGCTTTTCAATAATTTGAAATAAAAGAACAGAGTATTTAAGAAACAAGTCCAATTATAATTCTAAACACTTTCAAGCAATAATAACTCAAACAACAATGAATGGAAAACGGTCTTTAAATCACAGTTTTTTTTAAAACAAAAACGATTTGCAGAATACTGCATTTTTTAAACCACAATTTTTTTTAATCCCAAACCACTTGCACAAATACCCTAGTAGTGCATGATATGGTAAGCTGTAAAAAAAAGTGTCTACTGTTGATTGCAAAAGCGTACACATTTTTATCTAGAACTTGTAGTCACATTGACTGCATGTATGAGTCCCACCATGTCCACATCCAAGAGGACCAAGATACAAGAATGCTCCAAAGGATACTCCATTCCTCTATCAAATTAATTGGGCACGTTTTTAATAAACATCTAACGAGAGCCACTTAAAGAGTGGTCAATTCATTAGAAATGAAACGGATGCATGTAAGGAACGTGTTATGAGGTTGTGAGTTACTCCATATGTTAACAAAGGAGTGTCTTTTGGTGGGTTGCTTTGGCATGACTAACATTAAGCAAGTGGGTAACTGGGTATGAAATATGAATATGTTAAGGAAAAGAACTCAAACAACTTGGAAGCTCAGTTCTTCTTTTGATGACTAATAAGATGACAGAAAAAATGTGATTTCATAATACCTGTAAGGTATTGATCCATAAACTTGTTCCCCAAACCCTCAACAGTGCCATCTCCACGCTTTCCTGTTATTGTGTTTTGGATTAACACTAGTGGCGGCCATATGATCAAATCATCCACGTTTGCAGATGCTTCTTTGGCAGAAAACAACTGGTATGACTTTGAGCCACTTGGAGGAATCAAATAGTTCCAGCCCATCAGAACACACAAGGCTTTGTGAAATCCTAAGTGGTCAACTGTGGAGTCAGCATTGTCTGAATGGTATGCATGCATAATTAAGCTGTGCGTATCAGAAT
Source organism: Cuscuta campestris (assembly GCA_900332095.2). NCBI lineage: Eukaryota > Viridiplantae > Streptophyta > Magnoliopsida > Solanales > Convolvulaceae > Cuscuta > Cuscuta campestris. The sequence continues at coordinate 1,889,877 of OOIL02002010.1, read as the reverse complement.
AGTATTTTGAATCCCTGTATTTAAAAAAACAGGTGCTTAAGAAAGGTTTGAACTTTGAAGATGTGTGAATGTAAAAGTGAAGCAGAACAGTTGTTCTACTAAAATTGCAATTACTATAGTTGGAAGAAATGTGAAGGCAATAAACACTCTAATCAACAAAGCTAGCGCTTATCCAAAAGTATACTCGGTTTATAATTTTTTCAATCATAGAAGGTATCAGTATGACACCAATGTCAAACCATAATTAGTATCCTTATGCACGACTCCCTTTATTTCTCAAAGACGTTCCATTTGGAACTAACACTATTATTAACAAAGATGAAATTGTGTGCTTGAGATTTATGCAGAGGAAAGAGATATACAATATGAACCACGAATTATTTCCTTACAATGAAAGAAGATCCTTCTTTCGTGACATATGAAAAAGAAATATGGAACCCTTTCAGGGGACAGAGGGAATATGAATGTTGTTCCTCACTTTCACATTATTTTGATGAATAACTAGATATTGTTATAATATAGCTATACAAAAAAGATACTGTTTTATGTACTTATATTGTTATATAACAACCCCAGAACTCAGCTAAATGCCTAGAATGCAATACTTCACAATGTGCCACCAATGCAGTGGTAGCTTGAAATTATTATTAATAAATATTACTTTCTCGTTTCTTAAAATTGGTATGATGAAAACATAGATCTTATTATGCTCATTGGGTTATGATGCAGCATTCAAGTGTCCAGATATGGTAGTTATAGTCATATATAGGATGGTACTTTGATGGGGGAGGGGAGGGGGAAGTCAAACTGTCAGGTGCTGAAGTTTCAGTTGTAAAAAATGATTTTTTACGTTTAACCTTCTAGGCATTAACCATAGATGTTAAACTAACAGCCACAAGGCAGGAATGCTGTCTCAGGTGTTGCATGTTAGTGAAGTGAGTCGGCATATTCATTTTCCCTGATCGAACCAGACCCTAAGTGACTATGATCTCTGAGCACAGTTATTGGCACTTAAGCTGAATCACAAGAAAATAAATGAAGCTAGCACATATGCACAGAACACCAATATTTACGAGATATGCAGTGGGAATCATCAAAATATAGGGACCAAAATTCACTTCCAGACCTGTCACAAACAGTACATCGGACATGCCCTTCCTTTCCATTTGCCAAATAACGGTTTTTCAATTTCGCACATTCATATACAGCCTTAGCGAAATGAAAAAATGCCCTCTTTAAATCATTTTGATCAACCTCGTGGTGCTTAAGAGGGTGTTCATTCTCCTCAGTAGTTCCAACTTCCTCCGGTTCTCTGCCCGTACGCAACCCACTCAAGCCTGGCGAACTACGATCTTCATTCACCGGCTGCAAAAGCTGCTGCCTTTTCTTCCTATACAATCCACCATCATCGGCTTCTCCGTTATCATCCCAAAACTTCCTTGTCATTGGACTTTCATGCCCTTGCACCATAGCATTCCCCCCATCCAAACCCAGTGAATCCCTATAATCATGATCCCGGCTATGTAAAGGCGAATTGCCCTGGAACTTAGAGCGCAAATCCGGAATCAACTGGAACTGCCGATCAAACCCTAGATGCGGACCACGATTTTCCCTGTGTACCAAAGGTGAAAAGTCGTGATAATCTGGGGGTAAAGCGAAGTAGGTCATAACAGTACCATCCGCGAGGACGATCCTCCTGCGTTCCAGCATCTGAAACCCATACGCAGGGGCAGCCGGAGGCGGGTCGGGAAAATGGTGCGAGGGCAGAGCAGAATGCACGCCGTCGTCGGATCTTGGGGACAAGTTAAGGGGTCTAGACGGAGTAGGGGCACTGGGTATTCCGGCTTTCGGAGAGGGTTTGGAATTGGAAGATCGGAAATTGTTTTTATAGCCCCGGCGGAAATTGCGGCGGGATGTTGAGGAAGACGTAGAAGGGAGTTTTCTGTGGCTACCTCCAGTCATGTTTTCTATGCTATGGTGTGCGAATTGTGGGAGCTTAGGGGAGAAACTTTTTCCAAGAGAAGTTCTACAGGCATTAGGAGAAGTGTACCCAAAAAAAATATACCGACATTTTAACGGTTCATACAGAAAGAAAATATTATAGTTTAATTAAAAAAATTTGCAATGACTTTTTTTTCCAATGTAAACCATTACACTAACATAACACTGGCACAAAATATCGGTGTATGCATTTTGGGTACAAAATGAGTACAATTTTTAGTGTACAAATAGTTTAATCCTATCGAAATAGCATATCAACTTTTTTGAATGAAACAACTCACTACACTCGAATCGACATTGGTTCTTAGGCTGTGTTTGGTTGGAGGTAGGTAAAGTTTTATTAGGTAAGTAATGCTAGGTAATTGAAAGTAGGTAATTGAAGGTAGGTAAAGTAGATAGATAAAATAGGGTAAGAAGTTAAAAAATTGTGTTTAGATATTTATTAGATAATGTGAGGTAGATAAAACAATAAAATTACTTAAATACCCATGTGCTCGTTTTTCAAATTTCTTCCTTTTTCCAAACATCGTTGAGTAACATTCACGTACGTTTTGGAGTGATTCAAGAATTGCTTTCAACGTCAGTTCGTCACAAATTTCTCAAAAAGGAACATGTACGCATTATCCAAAATTAAAGCCACTGATTTTGTAAGATATTTTTTATCATTTAATTTCAAAAATAACATAAAAAACATAAAAAAGAAAAAAAAAACATGATCTTTCAAAAAAGAGACAAAAATGAAAATAAAGAGTAAATTCCATAATTGGTCCTTTATAACAAGGGAGTTTCCCTATTTAGTCCTCTATTATCAAATATTACCCAGTGGTCCTTCTTTTATAGGTATCTTTCTAGAAATAGTCTTTTTTTATCTTCTATCATGTTAGTATTAATTTGAGGGCTACAAATGTAAGTTCACAATGAAAATATATATTTTTTGTCATACACAATTCCAAAAGCTATTTTGTTTCCATCGTTTGTGAATTACAGTCGCTTTCGACTACAACCATAGTTTACAAATGTGGTCTTTCGTCAGAATCCTAGCCCACAATCATAGTCATTATTTTTGTGTTATCCGCTTAACTAATATTAGAACACGTCACTAGACATAATGTTGATGTCAAATTATACTTTTAGTCTTTAAATTAATACCAACATGGTATAAGATCAAAAAAAGGACTATTTATGGAAAGACACCCTTTAAAAAAAGGACTACGGGGTTAATGTTTGATAATAGAGGACTAAATAGGGAAACCTCCCTGTTATAAAGGACCAATTATGGAATTTACTCAAAATAAAACTTCCAAAAAATGAAAAACGCCAGAAAAGCACATCAAAAAAATGTCAAAAAATTTAAAAGAAAACAAAAAAAGCTAAAAGAAAACGCCAAAAGAAAATGGAAAAACAAAAACAAAAAAAATCATAAAAAAACATGGAAAAAAGGAAACATGATAAAGAAAAAACAAAGTAGAACTGGTGTCATTTTAGACTTACCGTATATATATATATATATATATATATATATATATATATATATATATATAACTTAAACTTAATAAACATAAAACTGTTTATAAACAAAAAATATTAATAATTTTTTTTAAATTAATAAAGCATAAATCATTGTCACGAAAATAAAAAAACAAATCAAGTATTACGCTAATGAAAAAAAATATAACACATAATATAAACTTTAACTTAATAAGCATAAACCAAACATATGCAAACTTAAAAATAATTGTTTTTGGTATTTAGTTATTGGGGGAAACAACCACAAATTCAAAGATAATCAACTTCAAGATCTTAAATAACTCATGAAACACCACCAAAAATCTGAAAACAAAACTAAAAATAGAACAAACACACAAGTCAAAATAGAACAAACACACAAGTTAAACAATTGCTGAGAATGATCCAAAAACAAGTGATTTATAAAATTGTCAATTATTTTTGAAAATTATATCATTGTATAGACTTTGATTGTTTGAACGCAATGGTGCAATCATATTTTAATTTGGAGAAAATTGAACAAAAAAGTATACCCCGATTAGGACTATTTTAGTCCTAATCAAGGAAGAGCCGTGTAAATCAGCAAAATCACCGCCTAGCCATCGTGAATCAGCATTTACGCAGTAGGCTTGGCTTCTTCCCATCACCAAGGCTATATAAGGAGACTCTAGCATAGGGGTGTAAACGAACCGAATCGAAGCGAATACCGATATATTTGAATTTGTATTTGTTTAATTTTTTCGAATACGAATCCGAATCCGAATATGAGACGAATTCAAAATAAGATTTGAATAAGTATTTGATTAATATTCGAATAGTTATCGAGTCATAAACGAATATTTGAACAATCATACTATGTAATTTATATGATGGACCAACATCAATTTGTAATTTAACTTACGATACTCTTTATACTATATATACTATATTCCGTATATAAAAACATTAATACATTTGCATCTTACACAAATTATATTTTATAAAATATTACTATTAAAAATCATATGCTTTAGATTTTCGTGTGACGTTAATTTATTGAATTCTTAGTATTTTAAATACACTTTATACTATATTACTTTGCTTGACTTTTGATGTTGAAAACATGGTCTGTGTATATATACATATATTCAAATATTCGAATATCATCCGAATCGAATATATCCCTATTTGTATTTGTATTTGATTAATATTCGAATCAAAAATAATATTTGAATTTGAATTTGTATTTGAATAACGCGAATTCGAATCATCATCTTCGAATACAAATCGCGAATCGAATTTAAAATATTTGATTTGTTTACATCCCTACTAGTCTAGCATTATGATTTCTTCACCATTCCTTCATATTTTTTCTTCTATTCTGTTCTTTGTTGTGAGGAAAGTGAAGTGGTGTTGCCCGAAGAGCTTGAGGTCACCTGCCATAGTCTTCGTCAGATGTTTTGCTGGAAAATTTCTAATTCCTTTGTTTAAGCTCGAGGTGAGCCTTTACATATATCTACTGATTAGAATATTCACATAAATCATTTTTACGTTCATAAATGGTCATTTAGTTGATTTTAGTGTTAGACATCGTTGATGAACCAAGAACCATAAACCTTCAAATTCTTGTTAAAACATCAAATTAGTGGTATAAAAATAATCTATGAATGTTAGAGAACATTTTTATATGTTTTAATTGAATTTAATAGCTTAAAAATAGTATATTTGAAATCCATACCGAGGTTGAAGACGACCAGTTGCAGAACGGTCAACCGTCGTGTGGAACTCTCGATCGTTCCTCAAACAGTTGGCATTCTAGTTCGTTACCAGGAACGGTTGACCGCCAACGGTAATGGTCGATCGTTCCAAGCTCAGTTGCACGGAGGCGGTGACGGTTGATCGTAACACGGTAACGATTGAGGGTCACGAGCCATTCCTGTACAGGAAAACTGGATTTTGAAGATGTAAAATCTAATTTTTACTACTATTCAACTATAAATCAGTATGAATATCATTTTCAAACTAAATATGATGTTCTGATAAATTCAAGAACTTTATTCGATACATGACGGGAAGCTATGGTCTTAATACTCGACGCTAGGCCATTGTTTGTTATGATGATGATGATGATTATTTATTAAAAAATCTCCCTCGATAGGAGTAAAACGTATGTCTTTTAAGACCAACACAGGAGTATAACGGTAGTGTGATGTAAGAATACGCGTTGGCAATTTGATGAAAAAGTGATGACAGTGTAATGTAGCGTTGTGATCAGTCAATCTTCGGTGATTTGCAGTGGCACTTTAGTTGTCGGAGGGTGATAGGCTGGCAGTTACAATGTAACAATGTGGTAAATGTGACAGTGTAATAATGATAGTGTGAATTCTTATTTTGATCTTAAAAGACTTATGACTTCTATTTTGATATTTTTATAATTTTTGTACTCTTATCTAGGAAGTTCTCCCTATTTATTATGACCAAATTTTGATAAAATGACAAATATTATGATTAAAAAAAGACTATGAATAATTAAGGCTATCTAGAAAAATTTTAAGATAGACCTCATGTGACTAATTTAGTTACATTGCTGATGTATACATCCAGTGGCTCGGGTTAAAACGTACGTACAGGATCCTCAAACCATTTGGGAATATTCCATCTGGGTTACCACCCAACCCCCTAGTGAGTAGTCTGTTGTTCGGTTCCTGAGCGTGACCAATATGACTCATAGGATAAGTCATGATTTTGTGTTCTTCCTTAGACTAAGAATAGTTTAAAAGCTTTGTGATCAATATGAATTGACCTTAGACTAGGAAAATTTTAAGAGTATTACTGGTATTATAATTTGGTCTTAGACTAAGAATAGTTTAAGAGAATTGTTGATAGCATGAATATTGAAAGATTAATGTACAGGATATGAAATGATTTGATTATGAATTGTGATTCAATTTATGTGAATGTTTGATGCATAAGATATCCTTACTCAACTTTATCGATGAGTGTATAGTATGTTTTATTCACTATACGCAGGTAAACAAAATAAGAAATGATATGACGTTGGTCCTGACAAGAGATGGCGGCGAGATGTCTGACAAACGTGTAATGATTTCTAATTGTTGAATAAATATTTCAAAAATGAATTATTTATATTTTATGATTGTGATGTGAAACAATTATTTTAAGCTCCTGCAAATTTGATAAACTCTGTTATTGTTCTGAATATTTTATATTATGAAATAAAGTTTGAAATGTTTTAAAATTATTATGTTACCAAGTTAATACTTTAGTCTGAAAGGAACTGCAGACTTGGACGGATTATGGTGTTACACAAATATTAAACGTATAATAAGCACGCAGACATTAACTGACAACTCTCTATAAGGCCAAGTTGTATCGTTCAAAGGTCTATTTTGAATAACACTTTGAACCCCAAATCTCCCTATCAAGCGCTCAAACAATGATTCGAAAAGAAAAAACTCTATAAAAGAACAAATTTTTCTTTCATTCTAACTCTCGTGCATAATCTATTCAGAAGCTGCCAACACATTATGCACTTTAATAAACTTTAACAAATAATCAAAAGCTGCCAACACATCTTCAATGTGTTTTTAAAGAATTTTTTGAAGTGCTATACTAATAGGTTAGGGTCATACAAGTGGACAGTGCAGATTACAATTATCTTCTAGATGGATATTGTGAGCATTGTTTTGTTTATTTGATACGAGATGAAGTCATAACCACTTTTTAGACCATTCTGATTAACATGTAGCTTGTCTTTGGTTGCCTTCGACTAAATCAGTGCACTGTTCAATGTTGACCATGATGGCTTAACGCTCTTCAAAGAGTCGTTGCCTTCGACTAAATCTAAGTTGATGAACACATTATTGATTTTAACGTAACAATCGAAGGCAAAGTAGAATACATAATTTGATAAGAACCCACATTTATCATATCAGGAAAATATAACTCAAAACTTAAGATAATCACTCTCATATAATCTAACATGGTTCTCATATGAACAAGTAAGCTAATTAATCCTAGGACCTTTAATTATATTCCTACTTGAACTAGAATATCTCAGCTATCCTAATCCTACTGAGGAATTAGCCAACACACATAACATGGCATCTAATTTGTTAAACAAATACACCCCCCCCCCCAAAAAAAAAACTAATATTTCGCCAACGTTGTCGGGTTGCTAGGTGGTTCATGATGATTGTTGCTTGAGCCCACGATATGTCATGTCGAATGAAGAAAGCAAGTGGGCTGTGTGAACTTGGGTTGTGGTAGAACTAAGTTCCTCAGCCATAGAACTATGTAGCCTGACCACAGGGGGAAGGGGGACACTTTAACCAATTTGTGCTTTCAATTGAAAACAAACCATTGGAGTACCTTTATATTTGTGGCAAGCTCTTTGTAAAAAACGATTGCCCTTGTAAATTCTTCAGTAACTGGATAGTGGAGACCCGGAAGAGAAGTTTCCACTGTGCAGATCATTATGAATGCGTACTGTGGGCCGAGTTTCATTCGGATGCCTGTTCCAGATTATAATGGAAAATGAAAGAGAACAAAGCCGGCTAAATGCAAACTAACCAATCACAGCCACGCCATCAAGCTAGTGGGCATGTGGTGAGCTGGCAATTGACTTTTCATTTGCCAAAAGACTGCACCACGGAGAAAAATTATTATTACAATAATTACAATAACAACAATAATAATACTAACAACAACAATAATAATATTCAGTAATAATATACGGAGTAAGAATGTAAGAGTAGTTGACATCATTCCATGGAAAAATTACTGTACAGGTGATGAGTTTTAAGTTTTAACTGTGGGGGAACCTTTTTCATGGATTCGCCTGCCTGATTAGTCTTTTCTTCACAAAGTTTTGTATTTTCTTCTTTCTTATCATCCCAATATTAATCGACCTGACTGACTTTCCGTTTTGCCCTTCAGTGTAAGATTTAACTGCTCTCTCCCTTTTCTCATCTGGAAGCACTGTGAGCCTTGAAAACTTCTTGGGGGTTTCCAGCCCAAGCCGCTTAATTATGTCCTCGTAAGCTGGAACAAGACCACGTCTCATATAACAACCAGAGATAAGTCGCATCGAATTAGCCTCTGTCGCTGTAGTTGTATTTTTCAACTCCAGATCCAAGCAAAATGGGGAGTCTTTCAGCCACATTCGTAAGGAATGGCCTTTGGCTACCAACACTCCGGTTCGGGTTTTACAAGGGAGAAATGGAGACCCCATCTCCCAAAGGTATGCCTTCAATGTACTATTCAATGAAACCTGGTTGTATTCTGCTGTACCAGTGATTAGTACAACAGATTTTGGGGATTCAGGGAACCCCTTCAGTGAAGCATCCTGCAAGCCAGTATCACATTAAAATAAGTGCATCCAAATTTTGGCTTGTTAAAGAATGCCCAATGCAGTTCATAAATCACAAATTTAGAAACATAACTACAATGGTAAGAAAACTGCAAAGATAACCAATAGAAGGCACATCCAATGTCACTCCTACATCAAGTAGGTTCTGAAGAAAGAATAAAATTTCAAGTTAGTCCATCATATTACTTCCAAGTTTCTAATGTAATTTATGCTTTTAAAATCAAAACTAATGTTGCCTGTGAGGTGTGAATAAACTTTTGAAGCTAACATTCACAAGTAAAAATTTGTAGAGCTGATGAAATTAACTTGCAAACTACAAAATATTCAGAGCTTCTAAATTATTTCATTAGCAAACTTGAAAAGGGGAGACATTGCCTGCATGTAGTCAAGCCATAAAGTTAGGCCAACTAAAGCTGCTCCGGCAGATAATTTTCTGAAATCAGCCCTCCAGTCCTTGTTAGCCACCCTGCCAATAAAATCGCCACTAGTGAAAGACAAAATGAATATAAAAGCAGAATCGATTAAAATATCACATTGCATAGAAGCATTTAATGAAGCTTCGCATGCATGTGAAATTTCAAATATTGAACTGTAAGCAGATAATAATGCAACACCCTATGCATGAGTAAACTATTTAATACACTACCTAAACACATTATGATGAAAAATATTCCTTTTAATTGCCAACTTGAATATCCATGAAGCAGTGGCTCGCCGCTCAAAAGACCACAACAAGTCTTCCAAACCATTGACAAACTTAAATGCAGCATCATGTTCTGTAGATGCAATTTGCTCAAGGTATTGATCTGCCTCCACAGCTAGTGATTCAGAATGGTCTGCCAAAAGCCTAAAAAAAATAATAACATTTCTATTTTATGTAATAATATAAATGTGGAAAGAGCCTGTAGTCTACATGGTCAAAAAATAATAACTATGCTAAGATCAAACCATGCCTTAAAGGAAGATTAAAACCAGCTTCTGCAATAGCAGTTAATAAAATTTTGGCTTCCGTGATATCATCACATAAACTAGCCGCACGAATGAAACAAGCCCATATTCGGTGATCTGGTTCTGTTCCATCTTGAACCATGTCCTTAAGCTTTTGAATGGCGACATTATGATCACCATTCTTAAGATACGCATCAATAACTGAACTATATAGTAACGTGCTAAGACTTGCACCAGTTCTCTTCAAATTATTCAGCACTTCCTCTGCTTCTGTAGGATTGCCTGAGCTCCCATAAGAAGTCATCAGCAAATGCATTGTTGCAGTGGAAGGCTCAATTCCAGATTCCTTCATCTTCAGTATTAATTGTTCAGCTTTAGAACAATTACCACATCTCCTATACATTTTAATCATTATGTGATAGATTGAGCGGTCAAGCCTATGACCCTCTGCTACAAGGCCACCAAAGAGTTCCTCAGCATTTTCCAGCATCAGCTCTTTACAAAAAGCAGCGATTAGACTTTTGTAGGTGCCCATCTCAGGAATCAAATCTTGCAGTCTCATTTCTTTCAGAAGTTTAAGACCCTGTTCAGGACTACAATCCCTACAGTACATAGTTATCAGTATACTGTAAGTTTGTGCATCTGGTTTGAGTCCAGCTTCTTGAATTCGTTGGAATATGTTCACGGTCTTCTTGAAATCTTCACTTTTAGTATATAATTTGAGCACGGAATTCCAAATTGAAATGTCAGGCTTGAACCCTAATTCCTCCATTTCAGAAAGCATGGCTTCAACATCTCTAACTTGTTTTGCACTGGAAAATAGCCCAATCATCACTCTATAAAGCTGCATGGTAGGAAAATACCCAAAAGCCTTCATTCCAAGGTATATTTTCTTAGTTTCATTTAGGTTCCCTGCTTTTGCTAACACATCAAGCATCAAAGTGAAGGAACTCTTACTAACTTTAAAACCCATATCTTTTATTTCCTGCATCACAATGCACAGCTCATTTAATCTGCCACCAATAATCAACGCATGCAAGAGACTGTTGATGGTATCCACTGTAGGTGAGGGACCATCTCTCATCATTGTATTGAAAGCTGCTCTCGCTTTCTCATAGAAGCCACTCAGAGCATACGCTTGTATCAATGCATTCCAAGCTGTTCGGTCCACAACATTAAACCTCTGTCTCAGAGTTCCCATAATATCTTCAGCCTTTTCCAGTAGCTTCAGCTCTCCATAAGCATTGATTAGGCATACATAAATGGAAACATCATCAAGAGGTATGCCTTGCATTTCTGCTTGATTGACCAAGTAATGGCCTGTCTCTGGGAACCCCATTGTCAAGTAGATAGTAGCCATGGTTCTGTAAACATCCCGAGAAGGTTGCAGCCCACTGGCTCTCATGTCAGAAAATATTTGAGAAGCCTCAGCAAATCGTTCAGCTTCCTCACAACATTTGATGAGGTACTCACACGCCGCAACACTGGCATTGCATGTACTACTGTAGTTGCAACTTCTGAAGTACTCCGCCAAAGCAGCATCCAACTGGTTACTCTTGCAGAGTAAGACAATCATTGTATCCCTTAAAAACTTCTGAGAATCTGCAGTATGCTCTTTCACAAAATCTAGCAATTCCATAGCATCCGAGTGCCTCCCAGAGGAGCTATAAAATCCCAGAATAGACAAGAAGTTGTCCTTGTCCAGTTTATGACCTTGTGTTATGGCTAACTTCAATGTTTTGGCAGCAAAATTATAGCACTCCCCCTTAACAAGTAGAGATGAAATGTCGTCCAGGCTCAAATGACAGACTTCTTCCAAGTGCTGGACCACTTTATGGATACCATCTTTTTCATTTTCTCTCCCTAATACTTTTAGGATGGATTCATGAAGAGAAAGATCTGGAGAATATCCGTTATTTATCATGTCATGATACAACAACAGTGCCTTCTTAGTATTTCCAGACCGCAAACACATGTCCACCATAAGGCTGTATGCCAACCGATCAGGTTTGATGCCAGAACGTTTCATGCAATTGAACATCTCTTCAGCCTCCCTTTGCCTCCCAGCTTTTTCATAACCACATATCAAAGCGCAATATGTTTTCACAGTTGGCTTAACCTCAGAATTCAACATCTCTGACATCACATTTGCAGCTTCTGCCATCTTATTTGCTTTCCCCAGTGAGTCAATAAGAATTGTGTAGGTTACTACATCAGGATCTCGGCCTGAAGACTTCATCTCTTGATAAAGTTGGAGAGCAATATCATGCTGTCCCTTCTTTCCATGCATGCTCAGCATGGTGTTATAAGTCATCTCATCCTTCCCGAATCCCATCTTTGTCATTTCTTCACAGGTGACCTTAACCTTTTGAAAATTTCCCTCCCTTGCAAACGCATATACCAGTGAATTATATGTCACCGCATCTGGACGAAACCCTTTCGACTCTAGATCCTTAAAGATCCTTTCAGCCTCACTAGCGAGACCACATCTTCCGAAAATTGAAATCATAGCATTGTAGGTCCACAAATCAGGCTGGCATTTGTGAGTATCCATATAGCTAAAAACATTCACAGCTTCCTTCAAGTTTGAGTGGCGTGAACAAGCACTGATAAGAGTGTTATATGTAATTATGTCAGGCCGAAGCCCTGAACTCTTGACCTCGTCTAGAAGTTCAATTGCAAAATTTGGGGTCATAGGCCCTGACTTTAATCGTGCATTTATAAGTGTATTAAAACTCACAAGGTCTGGATCACATCCTTGTTTGCGCATCAAACCTATCAATTCCTGGACTTTAGTGAATCGTCCACTTCGAGCATAAACACCCATCATTGCATTATACACTTGCACTGTGTAGCCAACAGTGGGCTGCACCCGCGTAAAGATTTCCACAGCCAATGCTTCCTGGTTGGCTTTCCCAAGCACACCAAGTATTGTAGCCAGCATCCTAGCATCAGGAGTGTACCAGTGACGAAGGTTCAGCCACTCGTAAACTTCCAATGCTCTCTGCCAACTACATTTCCCAACCCACTTCACCATAAAGCAGTAATCAGTGGGAGTCATCTGCACCAACTTCTTGTCCAACACATCAGCCACAAACTCATCAGACCCCAACCCTAAGATTTCATCCGTTAGAAGCTGTACCCTCTTCCGCCATTCTTTGTCCCTCTTCAACTCCAATTTGTTCATTTTCTTAGCCTTTGTCCTACTCCTGGTCCTATTACTATCCTGGCCCTCATCATTCATCTCTACCTTAAATCTGAAATCATTTTCCTTTTCCGTAGGGGCCGGTGGTGGGGAAGGGTAAACAGTGAATTGATTGCTGCCAGGGAATGTCAAGTGTGGCCATCTCACAGAAGGAGAAGCTCTACTGTAGCTAAATTTCCGGCTCGAGTCATGCTCAGTACTCGAAGTACTGGTAACAGCAGAAGTCGAAGCAGAGCAATCCAAAGAGAAAGAAGTAGAAGGCCTTTCGTGTACCTTGGGGTTTAGGCTCGTTCTTAGGCATGGCGGTGAAGCACTGCTCAGCACGCCGGCTGCACTGGACGCCATTTCTTCTCAATTTAGTCACTTCCGACATGGTCTTGATGATTCGAGACGACGGTTTAAACACATCTCGGAATTCAGAAACTCCGGAAACAAATTAAACTACTCTATAATTTCTCACAAATATTGCAACCCAATCAAATGAACTTTATGGTAAGAGGTGAAATTAGTGATGTCCATACCCAAATTTCTGAAAAGAATCGAAAAATTTTAAACCTTAAAAATACTACTCCTGATGATTTTGGGAACCGCACCGGTGACACAGACTTGATTGCAACTAAGTAGGAGTAAAAGTTTAGTGAAATTAGGTAAAATTAATTGATATTCATTCAATTTTACTCTAAAAAATTATTGTAATGACTGAATACAAATGATTGCTGAGTTTAGAGAAATTATTTGAAATTCAATCAATTTTATCCTTAATTAGATGAAATTGAATATAATCACATTAAATTAAAGTAAAACTAGTATCACACTCGTGCGTTGCACGGGTCATTTTTATGTTATTAAATTCAAATTATTTTTCAATGATAAATGAGATGCAATAGAATATAGAGATTATATTATTTTAGGGTAAAAATCATCATTGTCTTACAAATTTCGAAAGACTTCTTTATCGACTACATTATTGTACAATTTGTGAGAATATTTATAGTATATTTAATTGTAATAGGCTATAGGCTATTATAATTATAATAAGAAGGGTTGACTTTTTTCAAAATTGGGTGTATAATTATTCTTACCATAATTATTTTTTTCGAAATTGGGTGTATAATTGTATAACTTACTTTTTTTAATTATTTCCAATTTTCAAAAACTTACGCTTTGCATTTGTATAACTTACCTTTATTAAAAACTTACGCTTTGGATTTGTATAACTTTCCTTTTTAATACGTTAATTATTATAAATATAATAATTATATTAACTTCCGATGGCTTACCATTTTATATTACTCACGTTAATTATTACAGTATAAAAATAATTATATTAACTTCCGATGGTTAAAAATGATAGTTATTTATTTTACCATAATTTCATACGTTTCCAATCAGTAGTCAAAATAACGTTGGTTAATTATTAGCATATAATACATTGATTCCAATTTTATTAAAAACTTATGCTCTGCAATTTCATAACTTACCTTTTTTAATTATTTCGAATTTTCAATACGTTAATTATTATATATAATAATTATATTAACATCACGCTTACCATTTTATATTACTCACATTAATTATTATAAAAACAATAGCTATTGTTATATTTATACCTTTTTTAATAATTATAAATCCACAATTTCGACCACTTACCATTTTAACATCACAATTATTTACTTACCTTTCGGCCATTTTATCATTATTATAAATATAATAATTATAATAATTATTACTACAATTTCGGCCACTACAATTATTAATTTACCTTTTTTAATTAGTTCCAATTTTCAATACTTTAATTATTATATTTATACCTTTTTTAATAATTATAACTTCACAATTTCGGCTACTTACCATTTTAACTTCACAATTATTAACTTACCTTTCGGCCATTTTATAATTATTATAAATATAATAATTATAATAATTACTACTACAATTTCGGCCACTACAATTATTAATTTACCTTTTTTAATTATTTCCAATTTTCAATACGTTAATTATTATATTTATACCTTTTTTTAAGAGTAAATTCTATAAAAAGTCCCCAGTTATAGGTCGTTTTACATATTTAGTCCCTACATATCAAATATTACTAATTTAGTCCCTAATTATTATATCATTTTTCACGAATGGTCCTTTGTTAACGTTTTTGTTAAGAACATGGATAAAATTGTATATTCATACTTCTCTCTCTCTCCTCAATTAAGCTTCCTCCCTCCTCTCGTACTCTTTCCCAAACTCGTCGCTGAGTTTGAAACTCTAAACCTAGAACTGAAATGATCATTCCTCTCTTAATTATTAGTCTTCCTGGTGGAACCTAAAATCAAAACCAATAAGCTTAATGATTGAGTTTTATCGGTTAGTCTCAGGAAATTGCAAAGAAAATAAACATTAAAACTCATCCATGAAGGTTACTGTTTCAAATTTGGGTTCCACCAGATAGGCAAACAATTGAGAGAAGAATGATGATTTCGATTTTGGGCTCAAAGTTTCAAACTCAGCGACGAGTTTGGGAAAGGAGTGCAAGGGAGGGAGGAAGCTTAATTGAGGAGAGAAAGGAGTGTTACAATTTTATCCATGTTCTTAATAGAAATGTTAACAAAGGACCATTCGTGGAAATGAATATAATAATTGGGGACTAAATTAGTAATATTTGATATGAAGGGACTAAATATGTAAAACGACCTATAATTGGGGACCTTTTATGGAATTTACTCTTTTTTTAATAATTAGAACTTCACAATTTTGGCCACTTACCATTTTAACTTCACAATTATTAACTTACATTTCAGCCATTTTATAATTATTATAAATATAATAATTATTACTATAGTTTTGGCCACTGCAATTATTAACTTACCTTTCGGCCATTTTAATTTACCTTTCTTTAATTATTTTAAATATAATAATTATTACAATAATTTCGGTCACTTACCATTTTAACTTCACAATTTCCATTTGTAATTGTCATACTCTTTGGGCGGGAAAATCATATGTTGACTCCATGTCTTTTTAAATAAAGTATAGATTAGGTGAAATTCTATGCATTTGGTTGAAATTAGATAAAATTAAATCCAATTAGAAGAAATACAATAAATATGAGTTTGAATATATACAAATATAAAAAAACTAAATTAGAATAATGTCGTGTTCTAATCAAATATAATTGAGTCTAATTGGATGAATATCGATTAAACTTAAGTAAAATTTAGTGAAATTCATTCAATTTTATGTCCAACAATTATTTCTCTTGATTTAAATTGAATGCTATTAGGTAAATTGAATAAAATGTTATGAAATTATATACAATTTGGTTAAAATATGTTGAAATTGAGTGAAACTAAATCGAGTTAGATAAAATTTTGAGTGAAATTAAATGTAATTCAGAGTAGACATTTAGCTAACCACACTACTGAGGGCTCTTATTTGAGAATGGGTGAGAAATTACCATTTTAATTTAAATGTGCTCGTGTTTGCATAAATTGTAATATAATATTTCTTATATAAGTTGTATTTTATATTTTTATATCAATTTGTAAATAAGATTAATTTAAAAGACATGAAATTTTTCATTTTGTTTAGAGATACGGAGTATATGGTAACTCATTTTGAGACATAGGAAGTAAGTAGTATAAGTATATAACTTCTCAAATGGTAAACTAAAAGTAAAAATTTGAAATCGTATTAATGTTATTGTTCACGAATATACATAAAAATAATAGATTTATACATGAACCGTATCGGGTAGGGAGGAACTTCGAGCGTCATCGAATTTTGGAAAATATGAAGTATGAAACTAGGGTTTATTAGTTCTCTTCTATGCCAATGGCGAGAATGGTATATCCATATATAAATGAAAACTCTAACTTAACCCTAAAGATTTTAAGTTATCAATCCTGACGGTTTAGTTGAGGGGTATGCTACTTTGATAAAACATAATACATGGGAGATTGTTCCTCGGCCTCTACATCGAGCTTCAATTGGCTGCAAATGGGTTTATAAAATAAAGTCTGCCACAGAAGGATTTATCTTGTGCTATAAGGCATGTCTTATAGCCAAGAGCTACAATCAGAAGTATGGGCTGGACTACTTTGAGACCATTAGTCCTGTGGTCAAACAATAGACTATATGCATTATTTTTTCTCTTTCTCTAAACTATCAATGGTCCCTTCACCCAGTTGGACGTATCCAATGCCTCTTGCATGTTGAAGTAGACGATGATACTTACATGTCTCAACCCCAGGTTATATTGATTCAAATTTCACTCGTCATGTGTGCAAACTCACCAAATCTTTATATGGCTTGAAGCAGACCCCCTCACACTTGCTATTTGTGCTTGTGTGCATTCCTGTTCTTCTATGGATTTTGAAAAAATGAACATGATATGACACGAGTCTGTTCATCGCACGTGGTTCTACGAGAACTCTTATTTTGCTTGTTTATGTTGATGATGTTATTGTTGTAAGCAGCTCCGCTTGTCTTGTTCAGGCTTTTATTGACTCTATGTGTCAAGAGTTTTAGACAAAGGGCTTTGGTCCCCTTCATTATTTACTTGGTCTTGAAGTGCACCGTACCTCTTTTACACTTATTGTTTCTCAGAGAAAATATGCCATTGAGTTGTTACACTATGCCGGTCTAGACTATAGAGGACTGTTAATCGACGGCAACCCCACTACCAATCCACTCGCGGTAGATGAAAGGGGTAAGAAGGTATTCCACAATCCCACTTTGTTTCAAAGTCTTGTTGGGAGTCTACAGTATCTCACCACTACTCGTCATGACATACAATTTGTTATGAATTATGTGTTTCAGTGTATGCATGCTCCTATTGATAATGATTTTAAGAGTTTAAAGCGGATTTTACAATTTATCAAAGGTACTCTTGATAAGGTTCTGATTTTCCATGCCGGTGATCTTCAATAACATTCATAAGTTTTATATAACCAAATAATTGATCAAATAACACATAATCATGCATTCTACCCGATTAATTCATCAATAATCCAATTTTCCTAAAAATCCCAATTTTCACATAAATCAACTATACGAGATTATGAACGTGAATTTCAAACCTATGTGAATAATCTAGCGTTACATGTCCACGTACTCATCTCGAATTCAACGAAAGATTAACAACGAAGAATGAAAACCTAATGAGCAGCGGTGATGGCAATGGTATGGCGTTCCTCTTCTCCTTCTCCTTATTTTTCTTCTTCTTCTTCATTTTTTCCTTTGATTTGCCACTGCTGCTTTGATCGAAATAAGGCTGAGAGAGAGAGAGAGATAGACGTGAGGGACGTGCGTGGATACTAAACGAATTGTGTGCATGAAAACAATGTACAGGTATATTTATATAATCATAGGGTTTCGTGCTTCGTAATTAACGTACCTCGGTAAATATACACTTTTTGGGAAAATTTATTCTGAATGCGTATCGTCGAACCCTACACAATGGTATAGTTTTTATAATTTATTGAGAAGCATTTATAATTAACTCTGATTCGAATAAATAATTAATGAACTATTTACTCCCTAGAACCTCGAAAATAAATTCAAAACCTCCATATTTTTGAGAACTCAAACGCCACAAATCTACATTCTTGTACATTTATTCTAGACCTGTGCAAATAAGGATCCGTGTCGGATCTGGGCCGGGCTTGATATAAATTATTAGCCCATTTACATGGGCGGGCCTGGCCCAGCCTGGATTTGATGGGCTAAATTCTTTACCCATACCCGCCCATCTTTGTGGGCCGGATTGCCCACTGGGCCACCCGGCCCGGATTAAACATCAAAAAGAAATTGTACAAAAAATTTAAAAAAAACATTGAACTCTTTTTTAATGTTTCAAATAAAATAATCAGTCATCACATTTATATAAAAAACATAATAGAGATATTGTTGCATAATTAATAAACTCATCATACTGATTAATTAAAAGAGTATTGATTTTTTTAAAACTATTATACATGAATTATAGAAATTTTTAAAACTTATATTGGCTAGATAATTAATAATAAAGTAAATATATTTGATGAATATGGACGGGCCTGTTGGCCCAGATTAGCTAAAAGTAACTTCCAGATCCGCCCATATACAATTTTGGCTTGGGCCGACCCGCCCATTTGGGTATTAAAGATTGTCCATATCCGCCCTTTTTAAAGGGCAGGTTGGGCGGGCCGACCCTTGTTTGCACAGGTCTAATTTATTCATATTCCTTAATGAACGCCAATGAAAACTCACAAGCCCTCTGCAAACCTAGATGAGGTAGGAAATAAACGACACTTCAGAAAATGAAATGAGTGGAAACAGTATCAAAGATTCAAAGTTATATGGACGCTTCTATAAAACTTTATGTTCACAATAAGAAGCCTGACATTACATGAACTACATATATAGCTGGACAAAATTTCATTGAGAAAATGAAAAACTCAAATGAACAATTCTTGCACCCCGGAAACACCGACTATCTGCCGCATAGTAAAACAATTGGTACAGTACAACACTTTCAATCACAAGTTTTTGTTTTAAAAGTAAATAAAAAAACAAGATACAAGGTAACCTGCTGTTTTTGTATGTCCCACAAGGAGAACCCAATGGAAAGAAGCACAGGTCAGTCAAGCTATGTATTAGGAACATCAGGAATTATGTGGCCTTCTGTCCCAACAGAGCCAGGCAAGATGTCTCTAGCGCCAGAGATGTTATTCTCTGCAACGGGAGATGGACTAGAATTATTACTCACCTCAGCATCGGTCATCACAGAAGAGCTTAAGCCCGGGGTGTTGGAGCCGGAGGAGCGGTCTTCAGATTGTTTGTGCCTATTCAAGGCATTGCAATGTGGGCAGTAGTATGTAATGTAGGGGAAGTCTTCTTTCCTAGCAAGCCCTGCTTAAGGAAAACGACCATTCCTCCATTAATCTTTTTTTGTGGTAGTGATGATGATTATCCCAAAATTAATAAAAATAATAATAATAATAATAATAATAATAATAATAATAATAATAATAATAATAATAATCAATTGTGATGACTTGGGAGGGATCATACCGTTGTGCATATGACAGTTGCCGCAAATAAGAGCATAGGACTGTGTTGGATCCTCGCCCACGAGCAGTGCCGCGATACGCGAGATCCACCCTCCATTTTGTGGGGTTGAGCTTGTTGGGTTGTGATGCTCAACGACCAGCGGATGATGCTCCGTTGCTTCAGAACCCTCTACTAGCATTGTTTGAGAGCGCATTTTGTTTTCTTCGGAATGGACCACTTCCGTTGTGGTACTCCTTCCAGACCCAACTGATCTGGTTGTCGGTTGCTTTCTGTTTCGAAGTCCAGTGGAATTTGCAACCTCAGCATCATTACTCTTTCCAGCAGGAGGGGCATTACGTTGAGTCTCGTCTCCCACAAACACCTTCAACCCACTATCTGCACCAAGCTTGGAAGCCAGCACAGTGGCAGCTGCAACCTGAGCAGCAGGGTCAGGATCGTACTTCTGCACACCACGACATCATCAAACATCTCAGTACTGATCAAGTTAGCTGAATAAGAAAAACGTGGGCATAATGAATTGAATAGATAAAAAAAAGTACCCCCTCCATCTCATTACACCAGTACAACTTTCAAATTTTACAAAGGTATAATGATTACACTATTACAGATCATCAAATCTAGCTATTTTTAAAATTAATAAATTGATTTAACAAAATTTAATCCAGTTGACTGGTTTGGTACTCTTTAAATAAAAATACTAAGTATGATGAAATTATCTTCTTTTTTTTGAACTGGACTTATTTTTTGGGACAAGAACATGCTTAGAAAGTGGAATCTATTTATGAGTGAAGGGAGTGCTATATTAATATTCAAATTTTACATTTGAATATAAAAAATTTCGGTCTCACCATAGTCTCAAGGTGTTACATGTTCATAAAAGACCAACTGATATCCATAAAGCAGTAAACAGTGTGGCCAAATCAGTGTCTAAATTGAAGGTATGAAATTTAGCACTTTCAAAAAGAAGCAAAAAAACAATACTATAGAGACACTCCCATTTAGCCAAATCACAATTCTGCATGAGGGACGCATTTAGGCATTAGGATCTCCTTATGCACTCTAAGTTGTTTTTTTCTGATTAGGCCCTGCCTTTTTCTACTTGCATCTTGACTAGGCGCTAGACCCTAATTTGCCGCCTAGCAGCCACCTAGTATTTTTAAAACATTGGATGAACTCCATTTGTTCCATGCATTTACACTATGATAAACTGAAAACCAAGCAATGCTACATTAAAAAAAACCTTATTGGGTGGGTTCTAGCATAAAAAAAATCACCCACTTATTTTATTCATTAAAGTATGACTGTATGAGATATATGTGGGGGAAAAACTGACAAAAGTTCGCGGCGAAGCAATTTGCCTGGCTAGGTAAGTATTAATGCAATGCCACGGTGCTGTGTTCATCTGCTTGGGTATCCACGCAGAGTGAAAAAACGTAGCATTCCAGTTGCGTACTTGTGTTGTTTACCTGAATGAGTTGTTGTGTAATATAGTAATTTGTCCTCTCCTTGAGTTCATCAATCTTTGCTTTCCTTTCAGCACGGAGCCTTTCCAAGGTTTTGTTATCCTTGTTGTCACCTTATAATATTGGGTCGAAGGCATAAGCTTTCTAAAGTAGAAGACCAAAGACGTGAAAACTATATATAAATTTATGACAAAAATTCATTACTTAGCTCAACAGTGAGGCAAACACATTTCAAACATATGACACGTATATACCACAAAGTTCAAGTTTTACATGCCAACTTCGTTTAGGTTGCCAGAAAACATCAGCCTCATGATAAATGATAACCTTTTGGGAAACAAAAGCAAACAACAAAGAAATGAGTAAAACTTGACACCAAATTACCAATTAAGACTTCAGATGTTTATCTTACATACTTAAATAATAAAACGATTATCTTCTTGATTCAAACAACAGTTTTTAAATGATGTTCAACAAAGAGATCAAAACAGTAGAACCGAGTGCATGATGTATAAATTTTACTGCATTACAATTGATAAATGAAACTAAAGCCCTTTTTGTTGAGAAGCTACAGGTCATATGCATCAAAGTGATAAAAATGCAAACTAAATACTACCTCCGTCCCAAAGTACTTGTCCAGTTTGACTCTTTTGAGTCAAAATAGACAAACTTTTATCATCAATTAAATAAAAATTATAGTTGCATACTTGCATATTAGTACAAAAATGATTTGATTATTAGATTTATAAGAAATCACCCAAAATAGGAGTAAAACACAACATATATCCCCAAAATAGGATAAACATGTTTTTATCCCCAAAATACGATAAACATGTTTTTATCCCCAAAATAGGACCTTATACTGTGACAATGTGGCATTGTATATTAGCACTCCATAGTATTTTTTGGTAGTATATGTTGACATTATTGACTTTGTAAGACTTATTTTGGGGATAAAAACATGAAGGTCATATTTTGGTTCTTTCCATATGTTTTACTCTTATTTTAATCTTTCTCCCTAGATTTATCTTGCGAAAATATTTCAGAAATTTATTCCATTGTATTAATACGTAATGCAAATTTAAAGTAATTGATGATTAAAGTTTGCCCAGTTTGACTAAAAAAGTATTATTTGAATGTATGCACAAGCATTAGTTCAGGAATAATAAGTTTTATCCGAAGACCCATCATATAGAGTAATAAGTTTTATCCAATGTTTCAGGAATGAAGAATTAAAGGTTCAATTTCTGATTAAAAAGCAAGTAGATTAAAACTATATCCTTAGACTATATTTTGCACACTCAACAAAACTAATATTTTCAGCATTTTATATAAGAAAAACAGTTTAAAAAACTAAGTACTTACAAATCCTTCTGAAGCTTCCAAGTGCTGAATACAAAACGAAAGATAGTCCAGGTAATAGAAACATTGGCAAAACGCGCAGAGCTCTCAATTTCCAATTTAGATCAAGGGATCTAGTAGTCATGATAGCATAACCCACAGAAATAGCCTGACAATCAAAACATTTTGCAGGGGCAAGACTATTAGATATGTATTTAAAAACAAATATGATAGACTAGGCTTCTAGCATCACAGCTTTTAAAGGCTTCATAGAAATATAGACAAATAATCTCATAATAGTATGACAGAACATCTTTGATAAAATTTGAATGGGCAATTAGTGGTCATGTATCATGTAGCTTACAGTTTAGAAGCTTAGCTTGTTATCTCTAGGTAAGATCCAAGGTCAGCACACACCAAACACACTGTTCACGACTCCAGCGTGACAGCGAGTTATGATACTAGCTACAGAAAAATCATATTTTTGATAACAGCCTAACACTTAGCATGAAAAAGTGGTTCCTGTAATCAAGCAGTCAAGGCATAACCAGTAGTCTGGAAGTACATGACAGCTAGAGAATTCCAGCACGGTGAAATCGCATGCAAAGAGTGCAAACAAGTCCTTGTTTCAATTGCTCATTTGCTACTGAATGTCAAATTTGATTAGAGTTAGACTGATTAAGCAGGGGATTAAGAAGTGCTTGATCATGGTTTCCTTTTAGACCATCACAAATCGGTTATTAAAATGCAAACGAGAAAACAAAAAATGAGAAGAATGGTTGCAAATAAGCTTCACATGAAAAACATTTAGAAAAGGAATACTTTTGTTGATAGAAAATATGAAACTATACTTCAAAGGTTTTTAATGAAATACTCCTTAACTATGTAACACACCGTAGACTCATAGAGGTAACGAAAGACTCAGAAGAAAATAAAATTGCTTGATTGTCTTTAAGATTATGAATTAATTAAACTTTACCTCAAAAAGTACAGAAAGTATAATGAGGTTTCTTAAGATCCTACTAAAACTTTGAGAACGCTTTGTAATTCTCTGAATAACAGCAGCCTCCTCTTTGGAAATGTGTTGCAATCTCTTCTCAAAATCATCTCTGCCAGATCTGAAGAGTGCATTCCACATTCTTGATATCAGACCTTTCTTCTTCTTGTTTGTTTTTACCACAGCCTCGGTATGTGTGGCAGGCACTTTGCTTTTTGTATCACCAGCATCCTTTTCAAGCTCCTCGTCCATTCCCTACAAACTACAATTGGAAGTGAAAAACAGTAATAATATTAAAATATAATAATCAAGGTGGACAATAAGACACCCGATCAGTTGATTAGCATTTTAATGGGATCACACCCTCCCTTCACACTACAGTTGTTTAAAAACTTATTTCAATGGTTGCACACTATTTTAGTTGGCATCAAAATCTGCATAAACAATTTCACTACTTTTCCTACTCAACTATTTATTCAAATTCTAGCCCCCAAACAGATGGAGTTGTCCGAAATTTCGTGAAAAAATAATGGAAAGAAGAAAAAAATTCTACCGACCATTTATTTATAAACACATTGATATGACAAGTCATTGTTCTAAATTTTCTGATATTACCAATTTGGTGACAACCCCAGTACTGTAATCTGATCTGCAAAGCAATTGCCAAATTGGCAGACAGAAGGTTTTCTTACAATATGTTTACAAAGAAAAAAGTGACAGATATGAGCTTGTTCATACAAAATGTTCATATCATCAACGAAATGGGATATACACATACACATACATTTACATTAATACATAGATCTAAACCATACACACACACCTAACCTCGGATAAGAAATCAGATGAATATGTAAGCCTACATACACAGATCCGTCAAACCTGAGGAGAAATTGAGTGGCGGACACAGAGGCACTCGGACTGGTGTAAACCACGTAGCTTATGCTTGGAGTGGGGCTTTTTTTCAGGCCGCAGTGAGATGGATGTATATTGTTAAAGGCGTCAAGAATTCGCCGGAGGTTAATCCGGTGAAGATGTGCCGGTTGGAGCAGGTCGATGGCTTTTGGGGCTTCTTTCCGTCGGGAGGAGACTGGGATAGAGGGAAGCCGTGCGTTCGACGAAGCGGTTGTTGATGGAGCTGAGCTTGCTTTCAGATCTCAGGCACTGGTTCCTTGTGTAGTTTTTCCTTTCTTTTTCGACAGTTTTTTCAAAACTAGGCTATTGGAACTTTGGAACAAGAGTTTGGAAATTTTGAAAAGAGTAAATTTCATTATTTAATCATTTATTATGAAATACAAAGTATTACCTTAACGGTCTTTCTTTTATGAGTTTCCTTCCATACTAGTTCTTTTTTTATATTTTATCATGTTGATATTAGTTTAAGGCTAAAAGTATAATTTCATAATGATAATATATGTTTCTTTGAAATCTGGTGCTTTAAATTGTGAGATCTAAAGGTCAGTATTGCATCAAAATTAGGTGTACCAAAATGGTTTGAAAAATGCGTCATGTCAAAATGCACCAAAATCCTTTAAAATGCACTATTCAAAAATCTGAGCGCATGATACAATCTGAGACGCACGATGCATCAGATCCAAAGGCTAAATTTTATTCTTATTTCTTTCACCAAGGTGCATTTTCACGTGAACCGGCCCCTATATATATACATACACATACATACATATATACATACATACATACATATATATATATACATACATACATATATACATACATATATATATATATATATATATATATAGATACATACATACATACATACATACATACATACATATATACATACATATATATATATATATATATTGAAGATGTTTATTGTTGGGGAAATTAATGATAACTTGGATGAATCGAGAGTTGTGTAAACACTTTCAGATTGAATATTTTGGTTGTTCACTCCAAAATTCAATCGGATAAAACTCAAAAGTATCAAGAACGAAATATGAGAATTACTGTGTAAAAACCGAACGAAATTCGACCATGCCCAGGGGGATTTTATAGACTAGGGGTGAGAAGGAGAAGACACCATTTGCGGCTATTACCCAAAGCACGCAACTCTTCGCGCGGAAGTTTCTTCTTCAAAATTCGGTCCTATCCATCAAATTTTCTTTTAAAGAAAATTCGAAATTAAAATTCTAATTGAATTTTTTAACATAGCACCGAGCCCAAAATTCTAATCTCGACCCCAGCCAGGGGCTCTGCCCCTTGGACCCCGCAGGGGCTGCCACCCCTTGAACCCTGCTCGGGGGCGCTGCCCCCTTGGAACCCCCGATGTAACGGGTTTTATATCGTAACAAACTCAATGAAGCGTACACTCCGCACTACCAAACTTCTTTGATGATTATTAGGATACCATTGGTCGTAGTTTTTCCAATTACACTAAAATATATAACATTTATACCCTACACTAGGCTGCTAAATGTGTCATATGATTGATTATCTGATTATCGATATCTTTCTTGTTATAATTAAATATAATCTTGTGATTTTTTGAAAGTAAATAATGAATTACGTTTGTTGTTAGTATAAGTCTGAATTTTAGAGATGTTGTAAATAAATGGATAAGCTATCTAGAGAAACTCTAGGACTGCTTCAGTAAGATTGTAAGTGTAAATGTCAATAAGTAGAATCAGTCATGCGGATCTAAAATCTGGCGGCTGCGGGTTAAAAGGTTCGTACGAGATCCATAAATTATCATTCTGAAGGGGATAGGGGTACCCACCACCCAGCAGATAACTCCTTCTTTGGTCAAGTCGTGTTGTACTGTAATGTATTGAATAAGGTATACTTGAGTCATGGCCGTATGTAGGTAGTGGCTCTAAGTTCAAAGATAAGACTGTAAATAAGGATGTATGGTTTTGGACAAGTATTTATACGAGCCATAGATAAAGATGAATTAAGGTAATGACTTGTGACTTGTGAATTTATTTAATTATTGTTATGTGATGTTTTTAATGTTGTACTTGTGTGCATGATATTGTACTTGTTTGTTATGTTTTAAGGGCAAGAACCCAAAATTGTATTTCACTATTTTGAATTAAATACTTTAAATCTTCCGCACCATCTTTGTTTACTCCTTTTGCAAAAGATGTCAAGAACAAGGTGTGAGTGGGTAAACTCATTAATGTCCTCTTGAAAAAGAATACTTGGGATGGACTTATCAGAAACCTCCGGCGCAGCCATGTTGAATTCAAGATTAACAAGTAGAGGGTCAATCCATATTGGGTTAGCAGTGAGTGTGAGAGCACTCAAATCCTCACAATATTGACCATCAACTATAGTTTCCCCTATGCCAATGCTTTGTGTATTTTCCAAAGGAAGTTAAGGTTGAATAATCCAGAGGGGCTTGGGGTCTTCACAAAGGGCAGAAGACTCTGCACCCAATGTTTGCTTAACCAATTCTACAGGCCTGCTCAAAAAGTTGCATAGTGGCTCCCTCTTAGACAGAAATACTTTGGCAGTACTGTGAATCAACTTACCACATAATTTTTCAAGCTCACACCAAAAGAGTGAAGGATTGTGGTAGTAGACGAATGTATGTGATAGTAACCCTTCTCGACTCAAGACACCTCCCTTAGCACCCTTCCGTATGCCTTTTCAAGTTCACAATCACAAAACTAATATACAAAAGTGAAAATAAAGCAAGAGCTCAGGACGTATGGGGACCATTTCATTTTATAAATCCAACTCTATAATTTTAAACTCAACTTTACAATTTTGCCAATTCATTCACCCCTAATGGATGAAGTTAAGTTTTTGGGTTTAAACCTACACTTAAAAGCTATCATCACAACCACCATTATGACCTATCTGAATGGGAAGAAGGGGAGAAGAAGGAAAGTATGTGAGTGAACACGAAGGGATGTGAGGGCTTACCTTCACATTGTTTGATTATAAAAGGAGAAGAAAATAATTGATTTTTTTTTAAATTTTTATATTTATAAAATTTCTTTTTTTTAATTTTATCATTTATAGTTTATTTATTTATTATTTTTATTTCAATATTTTTATTAATTTCACTTATTTGTTAATTTTTTTTATTTTTAATATTAATATTAATATTATTATGAATATTATTACTATTATCACTATTATTATTATTATTACAACTACTACTATAATAATAATAGTTATTATTATCGTCATTATTATCACTATCATTACCGTTTTCTTATTATTATTATTATCATTATATCCCAGAGTGATTTTTATTTATTTATTTATTTTTACATTATAATTAATTTTTATTGGTAACAATAATAATTTTTTCATTTTTAATACTCTTATTATTTATTTACTATTTTGATATTTTATTTTCTGATTTATACTTACAGAGTATATTTTTTATTTCCGTTATTTTCAATTTTTTAAAAAATGATTATTATGTTTATAACAAATTAAAGAAGAGAAAATTAACCAAAGAAAAGGAAGAACAACGTAGGCAATGAGGAACCTTCCATATGGAGGGTTTGATTTTGAGGTAGGGAAGGATTGAAGCTAAAATTTCGGACCCTCCCTCTTTTATTTTTTAGAAATCATCTTAAATAAGACTAAAACATAAAGAAAAGTACCAAAATAGGACTTCCATGTTTTTTTTCCCGGAATAGGATTTTGCACTGTGGTAATGTGACTTTGCATTGTGGTAATGTGGCAGTGTACATGTGCAGATTACTATACTTTTTTGGTAATGTATATGACCATGTTTGGTAATGTAAGTCCTATTTCGGGAATAAAAACATAAAAGTCCTATTTTGGTATGTTTTCAATGTTTTAGTCTTACTTTAGTCTTTCTCTCTTTATTTTTTAAACCAAACAATTGGAGGAGCCTTGTTTTCCTCCCCTCTCCTTCCTTCCAACCAAAACATATATATACTCTTAGAGGAAACGAGAAATGCAATGTGTGAAGAACAAAACATGAACAAATTAGACCCAATTTTGTGTGAGTAGTAAGATGACGAGCTCTACTACGTCCCTAACATATGAGCTGTATAAATTTATTGGCCTACACTATTTATATTTAGAGGACTCAGTCCCATCCCATGCCGGAGGACTCATCTGGACTAAGCAAATGTAAATTAGATTTTGATTGCAGATTAGTAGTAAACAGTAGAGTCTCTACCTGAAACATGCAAAGGTCTTGTTTTAGCTTAATTTGCGAGTTAATGCGATTGCTAAAATTAAACTCAAACTTATTCTTTTGACACTCTTTACCTTTATCAATTGCGCAACATCACCCACTACCCCTATAAATATTAATTAGAGGTAGCTAGACAAGGATGTGCCACAGAAGAAAGCCTCTGTCACTGGCCCTAAAGTTGTGCATGTGTTGTTTCATCATAAACATACTCTCTTTGTTCATTTCTTTAACCTTCTTTGGACCACTCCCATTTATTATTAATTCGTAAGTAAATTCCACGTTTCTCTATATTTAAATATTCCACATTTCTACTCAAAAAAAAAAAAAAATAATCCACATTGAATCTACTTTATTCCAAGTTAAAATTCAAAACTAAATGGTTAAACATTATTCGTATTCTTTATATATTTTCGTTAGTGATTTGATAAATTAATATAGTCATGTCATTACTTATTTTGTAGAGCTTTTGATGTTTTTTTTAAATATGTAAATTTTATTTTTTAACTCTACTCCAATTATCTCATAAACTGAATATATAATAATTTTAGTCAAATATCGTAAACTAAAGCAGAGCTTTTAAAGTTAGAGGGAGAGAGTATTATGTTATGAAAGTTTATTTGAAATTTATACGAGTACCTAGTACTCCATATTAATATGGGTCCTGTTTGAGAACATCAATTTGAATAGCGTCAACATTTTAAATAAAGTTTTGGTGGTGTATGTGAATTTTAAAAATGCTAACGTTAAATGTTACGGTCAGATAGCATTTTTAAAACGCTAATGTTAACCGCCAAAGTTGATGATGTCAAACGGGGCGGCCAAGGAGTATTTTCTATTGTTAGTTCTATGAGTCATTAGGGCAGTGGTAATGGGCGTAACGCCCTACCACGTTATACTGACTTTGACGCCTAGGGGACGTTAAACACCGTCCCCCTCCCCCGTTATCGGGGCATTAAAACTCCCGCGTCATAGTTTTGACGCAATTTGAAGGCGTGATAACGCCTCTTTCTTCTTTTCTCTCCTTCTTTTTTCCTCTTTTCTTCTCTATAAATTAAATTAATTTTTTTTTAAAATTCAACACAAATACAAATTTCTCTATCATCTTTTTTTAAAAAATTATTATTCAACTATTTTTTTTTATTTTTTCTTGAATGTAATTTTTTATTTATTGAATATAATTTTTTTATTTAATGAATGTACTTTTTAATAATGAATGTAATTTTTTTATTTAATGAATGTAATTTTTATAATGAATACAATTTTTTTAATGAACTATTCTCGTTTCAATTCTTTTAAATAATTAAATATTTAAATTTAATGAATTTAATTTTAGAAGATGTGTATTTAAAATGTAAAAAATGAAGGTTTGAAGCCCCAGTTTGAAGCCTCGGGGCTTCAAACCCATTTCCAGTGAAACTTTGAGTTAAGTTAAAGCTGACATGGCAGAGAGAGACGGTTTGAAGCCCTGGTTTGAAGCTCTGGGGCTTCATGGGTATTTCCACCCATTAAGTTCTTTAAAATTTGAAATGTTATCACTTTTAACCCTTTGTTAGTGTAGCATTTTGAGGATCTTTGATGAAAAGATGACTGAAATTAACAATGTTCACGATTAAAGTGAACTTTCAATACATTTTATAAAGTAACACACATAATTTTTACCATCCAAGCATTTAGATTGGTTTTTTTCATCTTTCAATAATATTTTGAGTTTCAGTCTTTTAAGAGGATTTTTTAAATAAATCTCAATTTTACCGTATATTTTAGTTGACTTTCTATATATATGCTCTTAATCAGAAATTGTAGCCGAAGTGACAAACTTTATTTTTAAGATTTGACAAACTTGTAGGGGTATTATTGTCTTTGACGAACGGAAGTGTGGACTGAATTTGAAAAAAAAAATATTAAAAAATGAGAACTTAATTAGAAAGACGTTATAGTAGCATGTTGGCCTAGTGACAAGGAATTCACAGCAATCAAGCTTTTCCATATCATGGTAGTGTACATTACCAAAAAGTATAGTAATGTGCACATTTGCATTGCCACATTATAACCAGATTAACATAGTGCGAAGTCCTATTTCGAAAAAAAATATGAAAGTTCTATTTTGGTACTTTTTTCTATGTTTTAATCCTATTTAGGGTGATTTCTATATTAAAACGTACAAATAAAAAGAACTAATTTGAAGATCTATGAGGGACAGAGCAAGTAATATGTTTTTTTCGGAGTATTTTTATATACATTAAATTGAAGTTATCTTAGCCAAATATTATAAGGGGAATTTACCTAAATTGTATTAAAACATAGTAACTTTTCCAATGTAGTATCATATATTTTTATTTCCCATTGTAGTACTACTCTTCAATGTCCAGTGGTCATTGTTCCACCGCCACAGGACATTGTTCAAACGAAATGTCCACAATCACTGAACATTGTTTTCGTCACTACATTATTCAAGTAATATTTAAGGAATAAAAAAATTTAAATACTACATTGGAAAAGAACAAATACTATTTTGTGCAAATTTCACCTATTATAAATCGAAAACGAAACCTTTTTTTTTCACTCCATATAAAAAAGGAAGTGATCGAGCTGAAAAGTACGTAGGAGGAGTGAGAAAGAAAGTGTAATGGAGCCTCCTGTATCCAGCCCAAGGATTTCCTTCTCTGCAGATTTTCTGGAGGAGAAAGATTTCATATCAATATGCCCCGCCCAATCAGATAATAAACAGAACAATGACAATGAGAAAGGCCGCCGCAGCAATCCAACAGAGTTCGAATTCCTCTCCGGCGAGATCAACAACACTATGATGATCACCGCAGACAAGCTCTTCTCCGAGGGAAAGTTGCTCCCCTTCAGCTGGCAAATGCAGCTTCCCGCCGACAAGATCCGCCGGAATGCCGGCGAAGAGGAGGCGCCGGAGAAGCCAAGATCCGGCGAGGAGACGGTGGGCTTGTTTCTTGATGACCACGACGACGACCCGTCTCCCCGGCTGCCGAAATGCACTGTTCTATGGAAAGAGCTGCTGAGGCTGAGGAAGAAGAACAAAGCTTCTTCAGCTTCTTCTTCTTCTTCATTGTCTCCGTCTTCTTCATTGTCTTCGTCTTCTTCGGGCGGCGGTTCTTCGCCGGAGAAGAAGACGAAGAAGATGGAGAAGGGGGGAAATAAATCTGCACCCATAAGGGTAAGGCCTGTAATCAATGTCCCAATTTGCACCCCAAGAAAGAGCACTTCCTCACTATCTCCTCTGTTCAATTTCCCCTGAAGAAGGGATCTTTGGAAAGGTGGCTTTATTCATTAATTAGCCAAATGTTCTGTATGTTATTCTGAATTACTTGCAGCTTTGTGATCTTTTCTTGCTAAACCAAGATTATATTTCTTCTGTTCATCTATTGCTACTTCATTTAATTTACAAAATTTAGATTGATGTTCATCCCACATGATCATATTATTACCCTGGAGTATTAATTTTAATTTCTTACAATAATCGATCTTAGCTTACTCCATTTGTAACCAGATGGACAAGTGAGAGTGCCTTATTAAAAGTAAAAACGTGTATGTGGACAAAGGGATTTGGGAGGCCAAATCTTACAGATTTTCCTTGCAGGTCTAACATGGTCAACCACAAGATATCTTTGTCCCGCTAATTAATCTCGAATCTTCAACATCCCACCCACTATAAATCTTAACTGTTCCTTGAGGATCACTATTCCCTAATACTCAGTTACTTTTTGCCTTAATTATTTTCTTCTCTTTTAATCACTATTCCTTCATCTCATAAGAATGTATTTTAACGTAAAAATGACTTTATTGGATTTATTGTATTGAGAACTTTCAAAATTATATTTTATTATGCTAATATGGAATATAAAATGAGAGTAATTGAAGTTCAAAATTCGTCCAGTTTGACTCAAAGAAGTCAAACTGGACAAATACACTAGGACAGAGGTAGTATGATTTAAGGGAAGGACCATGCAATACCAAGGTGAAATATGACAGAGTATGGCCACTTGAGCCAATATGAGCAATATTGAGGGATTGACCACCTGCACTAGTGACTGTATCAGTGCCAAAGTATGGCGAAAAAGAGTAGAGGCGTGAGAGATCTAGAGTGACATTTGCATTGGCTCGTGTGTCGAGGAACCTGTTAGATAGATATGGTAATAAATGTAGTTATGGAAGGATTGTTATTATAGTTAACTACCATACTTGGAGAATCCTAATTGATATAGGAATCTATATCTATATAAACTATCTTGTAGACAATTATTTCCTTGAGTTGAAATCATAATTCAATATGGTATCAGAGCACGGAGATCCGTGTCTTCCTTCTTCTCGGTAACTCGAAGAAGAAAAAAAAAAGAAAAAACAAATCGACTCAGCCGATTGTCTCGCCTCCACGCCGCCGACCTGGTCTCCACCGATCGGCCATGGCGTCTCTCTCTTCTGATCCCATGGATCGTCTGCCTACGGGTCTCAAATTGTTTGTCCGGAACCTTCAGTCTCTAACTCCGGTCAAACTCGATGATACCAATTATCCCTCTTGGTCAGCCACGGTTTGCGCCAATCTCATCGCTCATCGTCTCCTTAGTTATGTTGATGGTTCCAAAGTGCCTCATTCATCTCTTGTTTTGGAAGATAAGGCTGCCGACCCTGGCAAGGATGAACTGCCGGTTATGAAACCTAATCCGGCCTTTGATACATGGGTGCTCGTTGATGCACAGATTCGAGCCTGTCTTCTTGCTATTGTCTCTCCAACCGTTCAGACTCATATTCATGCTCTCCCAACCTCTGCTGCAATCTGGAATCATCTAAAACAACAATATAATTCTGTCGCATACACATATTTTTCAATTGAAGGAGCGCTTGCATAGCATCCAAAAGGGCACTGATTCTATGCAAACATATCTGGACATTGTTCTTACTATTGTCTCCTCTCTGAAACTGGCACATGAGGACATCTCTGAACAAGATATTATCCTATGTGTACTTCGTGGCCTCCCGGCAGACTACGCCTCGCTCAAACAGAACATTCACACTAATATTGCGACAGTCACCTTTAATCAAGTGTCTGCGTGGTTACTCTCTGAAGAATTAAATCTCACTTTTGAGAAGAAACTCCACCTTGGGGACCCTGGTTCTCCCTCGTCAACAGATCTTCACAGTGCATTATTCACCAATTCCGGACGGGGTAATGGTCGGGGACGTGGCTGTGGGCCATATCGTGGCCGTGGTGGGCCCTCCCGTGGCAGCAACTATGGCGGCAGAGGAGGCAGACAGTCCTCCTACCGTGAGGATCAGCGAGGTCGCGGGGGTGGACGAGGGACCGGCAACACGTGTCAATTGTGTGGAAAGACTGGCCATGCGGTCTGGAATTGTTGGCACCGCTACGATGAATCTTATTCCGGCCCTCCACAGGCATACTACACCAACCAATCTGCTGAAACCAATCCGAACTGGCATCTAGACACTGGAGCGAACACTCATGTGACATATGATTTTTCTCAGTTGCATACTTCTTCACCATATCATGGCACCAATTCTATTACTACTGCGGGAGGTAATACTTATCATATTGACCATACAGGCTCAGGTATTCTCACCACCCCAAACCATACCTTTACCTTAACCAATCTTCTTCATTCACCTTATATTAATTCTCACCTACTGTCTGTTCATCAGTTTACCAAAGATAATAATTGTTCTCTACTTTTTACTTCCAAGGATTTTATGATTCGGGACAACACCACCAACCAAGTTCTTTTCAACGGCCCTTGTGAGCGTGGCTTATATTCTCTCCCTGTCTCCAGTTCGTCACCAGTGGTCAACTCCGTCAAAATTACTCCCTATCAATGGCACTGCCATCTTGGTCATCCTTCCGTTCAAGTCACTAAGTCTCTGTTATCTCAATTGGGGTTTAAATTTCAGGAACTTGATCATTGTAATTCTTGTTCTGTTGCTAAATCTCATAAACTCCCCTTCCCTGTGTCACAAACTAAAACATCTGCTCCTTTTGAACTTGTTCACTCTAATGTATGGGGACCTACTTCTGTACCCTCCTTTAGAGGTTATCATTTTTATATTAATTTCATTGATGATTTTACCAAGTTTTGTTGGTTGTACCGACTTAAACATAAGTCTGATGCATTTGATGCTTTTCTCAGTTTTGAGTCTATGGTTCGAACTCAGTTCAATGCACAAATTAAAATCTTTTGAACTGATAATGGGCGGGAATATGTCAATACAAAGTTTGGTTTGTTCTTACAAAGTTTGGGGGTTCTACATCAAAAATCTTATCCATACACTCTTGAGCAAAATGGAGTGGCTGAGAGAAAACATCGTCACTTAGTCGAAACCCTTGTCACACTCCTTTGCACGGCGTCTCTCCCAGCAAAATTTTGGGTGGAAGCCTTAGCCACGGCAAATTTTCTGATCAATCGCATGCCCAAACGGTCTCTGAATCATAAGTCTCCCTTTGAGTCCCTCTTTCGCAAACCGCCAGACTATTCCGTATTTCGAATTTTTGGATGTTTATCATATCCGTGTCTTCGCCATGAGATCACTAATAAATTCCAACCCCGGTCCAAACCTTGCATATTCCTTGGGTATGATTCCTCCTCCAAAGGGTACTGGTGTTTTGATCGCACCACGGGTCATATATACATCTCCCGTCATGTCCAGTTTCAAGAAAATCACTTTCCCTACTCCACCGTTTCTCCACAGTCAGGGTCGTCTACTACTCCGCCTCCGGTGTTCCATGGTATCCTTCCTCTCTTTCCCGTCCATGCTCACACGGGTATCCAAACCCATCCAACACCAACACCCCAACCCACCCAACCGAAACCCACCCCCTGCCAAACCGTAACCCGAAACCCACCCAGCCCCAGCCCCGTACCCACTAGCCCGTCACCCCAGCCCCATACCCCTCCCACTCATATTCAATTTGGCAGCCTCTCCCCAACCCTGGGTAGTCCTGAATCGTCACCTATCCCCTCCCCGCCCCC
>OOIL02002010.1:1843209-1853599 GCA_900332095.2 Cuscuta campestris | reverse complement strand
CACCTATCCCCTCCCCGCCCCCACCACCACTCATACGCCACCCGATGACAACTCGTGCACAAAGTGGCATTTTCAAACCCAAAATATATTCCACCTCCACTCAGCCCTCTCTCCCACCAACCATAGAGCCGATCACATATAAGGAAGCCTCCCAGAATTGTTATTGGTGTCAGGCCCTGGATGAAGAATATAATGCCTTGATTAGTCAACACACGTGGGATCTCGTTCCGACACCTTCAGATCATGTTCCGATTGGGTGTAAGTAGATTTATAAAATTAAGCATAATTCTGATGGCTCTGTTTCCAGGTACAAAGCACGTCTTGTGGCAAAGGGATATACACAGGAATATGGCTTGGATTACTCCGAGACTTTCAGCCTAGTGGCTAAACAGCAGACTATTCAGATGGTTCTTTCTCTGGCTGTTAATGAGAACTGGCCTCTTCATCAGTTAGATGTCTCCAATGCTTTCCTCCACGGTGTAATTCCTGATGAGATTTATATGAAGCAGCCTCTATGATATATCGATGAGCGCTACCCTCATCATGTGTGTAAATTACAGAAATCTCTGTATGGTTTGAAACAGGCACCCAGAGCTTGGTATCAACGTCTCTCCGGCTTCCTTGTCGATTATGGCTTTGGGAAAATTGAACATGACACAAGCTTTTTTGTTAAGCACTCTCCGTCTGGTGTTCTGATCGTTTTTCTCTATGTTGATGATATCATTGTTACTGGTAGCGCCTCATCCCTCATTTCTTCATTCATTCAGGCTATGCAACAAGAGTTTCAAATGAAGAACCTCGGCCCTCTTCACTATTTTTGGGACTCAAGGTGACACGCACACGAGATTGTCTGATTTTGTCTCAGGAGAAATATGCTCGTGAACTACTGCATAAAGCCGGCATCGAGGACTGCAAACCAGCCCCTACGCCGCTGCCTGTTCGGCCAACCAACATCGGGGAGAGTCCCTCGTTTGCCAACCCCACCTTCTTCCGTAGCCTAGTTCGATCTCTTCAATATTTAACCAACACACGACCAGATATTCAATTTGCTGTGAATTATGTCTGTTAACGCATGCATGCACCCACTGAGTGGGATTTCCAGGCCTTAAAACGCATCCTCTGCTATGTAAAAGGAACCATTGATCGTGGGTTAATATTCCGTCGTGGTCCACACGTCATTCAGGCATACTCTGACTCGGATTGGGTTAATGATATGACAGATGGACGCTCTGTTACTGGCTACTTGATATATTTTGGCTCAAATCTGATTTCTTGGAGTACGGAGAATCAAAGCCGCATGTCAAGATCCTCCACCGAAGCCGAGTACCGAGCACTCTCGGCTATCGCAGCTGAAGTAATGTGGCTCACCTATTTGTTTGACATCTTACGGATTAAGCTTCCTACACCTCATCTTTTCTGTGATAATCAGTCCACCATATGTCTGACCAAGAATCCTGTCTTTCACAAGAGAATGAAACATGTTGGTACTGATTGCCATTTTGTATGAGAACAAGTGATTGCTGAACAAATGACGGTCTCGTATGTTCCTTCTCATGAGCAACTTGCAGACCTTCTCACAAAAGCTCTCTCTTCACCGCGCTACTCTGCATTGGTCGCCAAGCTTCCTCTCGTTTCATGGCGTTCAGCTTGAAGGGTGATGTTAGATAGATATGGTAATAGATGTAGTTATGGAAGGATTGTTATCATAGTTAACTACCATACTTGGAGAATCCTAATTGATATAGGAATCTATATCTATATAAACTATCTTGTAGACAATTATTTCCTTGAGTTGAAATCATAATTCAATAGAACCAGTTACCATTGGTGTCAGCAGATCATGATGCATAATAAAATAAAAAAGTAAAACTTTTTTGAATTTCAAAAAAAATAGGAATACCAATTGAAAATAAAATAAAAGAGAAATTTAACTCCATATCGTTTTTTGGACATCCTAACCCTAAGGACTTTTTAAGGC
This sequence comes from Cuscuta campestris, assembly GCA_900332095.2. Taxonomy (NCBI): domain Eukaryota; kingdom Viridiplantae; phylum Streptophyta; class Magnoliopsida; order Solanales; family Convolvulaceae; genus Cuscuta; species Cuscuta campestris. The sequence goes on along the minus strand of OOIL02002010.1, from coordinate 1,851,621 downwards.
ATTCCAAATTTTTTTTTTATGTATAAGAGTATTTTTGCATATTTGAATTATTTCATTTCATTTGTTAATATTTTTATTTTTATTCTAGATTCTCTGATTACGAAGTGTGTTGAATATCTTAAATTTCATGTATCTACTTTTGTACATCCTAAATACGAGTAGTTTATAGTGATACAGAGGGATGAATGTATTTGCTTGAGGGCTGAACTTTTTATGGACTTTGATGAATAAATGTGCACTTTGTTCAAAATTAAAACAAAAAATTTGGAAATGTTTAATTTGAGATAAATGAAGTATATGTCACTTTTTTATTTTTATTTGAAACATAAATAATTTTGAGTTTTTTAGGACATTATAAAAAATTAGAAAGGAATTTTTTTAAAAACTTTTCTTAAAAAAGAAAACAATGAGATGAAAAAAAGGGTTACAAAGGAAAAAACAAAAAGTACTCCGTAATAAAAGAAAAATAAGAAATGAGCTATGTTTCTCCATGTGGTAAGCATCAATGTTCCTATCAAGATGAGCGGAAAAGGGAAGTAAAATAGTGGCGTGGGTACAAAGTTTTGAAACCAAAAAAATTTTAGAAATATATTTTGAAAACAGGTAAGTAGTGATACACAATTTCCAAATGACAAGGGCATGGAAGCAATTTGGCCAAATTTTAACTACAAATTTTGAGGGGTGGATGAGTAATTTGGTGAGATTTGAAAATTTGGACGGATTGAGGGTGGGTCAAGTAAGGTACCCAAGAGTGGGTGGGTGTAAGGAATTTCGTACCGGAGGATATTATATTAACATGGCGTTTTGGCATTTTCCCGGTTGTGGGGGTGGTGAGGTGGCACGCAGCTATAGGTACCATCCATGGAGCAGAGCAGAGCAGAGAGCAGAGAGCAGACCAGAGACCATCCATGGCTCATATACATTTTACATACGCACTTCGTGTATATATGTATTATACCTAAATTGCCCTGGCCAGCCTTCTTCTTCGTGCTCCCATTTTCAGTCTTGGGATTATCACTGAATAATCCCACAGCGGAATGAGGAAGAGGAGGAATCAGAAGCTCAAAGGTCTTTCTCTTTTTCTTTTTTTTGAATCTTGCATGAAAATCTTGTCCCATTTTCCCAAGGAGCTATGGAGACTGGAGAATGATCGGAGGAGCTTCAATGGCGTTTTTTACCTGTTTATTTATTTCTTCAATATAATAGGGTTTATCAATCATATCATATCATATGGCTCCAAAAGTGCATTTATCCTGTGATTCTTACCCGTTGTTGTGTGTTTCTTGATGAGAAATCGAAAGCCCAGATCAATTTTTTTAATGGCGGTTCACTTTTAATGGATTTCTTGTTTTTATTACAGTGGTGGAAAGCGGCGAGAAAGAGCTGTGGCTTCCGAGCAGCCTTCTGGCGGACATTCTGAGCAGACTTCCTTGCAGAGCCTTGGCCCGCCTGAGATTCGTCTCCAAGGAATGGAACTCCGTCGTCTCCGACCGGACATTTGTCCGCCTCCAGATGAAGCCCGCCGCCGGGGAGAGGCTCTCCGGGTTCTTCTTCCAGGGCAGGTATCAGTGGTGCGACGGCGACATCAAATCCCTCACCTACATACCCCTCCTGGCCCACCAGAATGAGAGGAGGGAGTCTGCGGCGAGGGTGGAGAAGGGCGTTCTGGGCTTTCTCCCGGAGCAAGTCGTCCTCCTGTCCGCCATTAATGGCCTCCTCTGCTGCCGCAGCTGCTTCCCCTCTCCCAACCCTCTCAAGATTTATGTGTGCAACCCTTTGAATAGGGAGTGGACTGCCCTCCCATGGCCGCCCCATCCCCCCAAGGACAGCAGCACTGCTCTCGCTTTCCGGCCCTTCCATGGGGGCTGCATTTCCACAGACTTCCAGGTCATCACGGTTTGCCAGACCCCAATGGAAGAAGAAGAAGAAGAGGAGGTTCGGTACCGGTTCGGGTTCAAGATATATTCGTCGCGGGCCAAGGAGTGGAGGGAGTCGCGGGAGGGGTGCACTTGGGCCCACAAGCTGCAGAGGAAGGGGTGCGTGTTCGCGGAGGAGGAGGGGGGGACCGCGTACTGGCTCACGGAGGACAACCGCGTCCTCATGTTCGACCTCGCGAACGAGCTCTGTTGCTTGGTCCACGGGCCTTTCCCGGCCTCTGGGCTGGACTTTGCGCCCGGGGTGTGCCTGGGAGAGGCCCATGGGCGGGTGCAGTACGTGATGATCTCGCAGGACGGGCTCCAAGTTTGGGAACTCGAGGACCGGTTCGGGTCCCATTGGGCACTCAAACGCTTCGTCTCTCCAGAGGACCTGGAGAGGGAGAACCCAAAGTGCATGCACCAAGTGTCCAAGAAACTCGAGAGCCATCTAGCGACCGACTCGTCGTCCCTCTTGATCGACCTCTTGTCTTTCAAAGACGCGACGCTGCTGCTGAGGATATCGACCGACGTCTACGCGTTTGATTTCGAAACGGGGAAGGCGAAATGGGTCTGCGCGGTCTCCGCGTTGGGGCCCAACTCTTGGTTCTCTCCCATTGTCATCCCATACACCATGAGCTTGGCGCCCATAGACTTAGCTTAGCACCTTAGCTTGCTTAAGTGACTCCTTTTTGTCCCACTGCAATTATATATATTTAAGTATTAGGATAGAGAACCACCTAACCAAAACATTGCCTCTTTTGGAATTTTGTCATGCATTACATTCCACACCTTTTTGGATGGTTTTTTTGGTAGAGTTTTGCACACAAAAAGGTGATTTTGGATTGGAATTTGGCAGTTGGTAGTGTGGTCTTGTTATCCTTTCTTTTGCTAGTTTAGTCTAGTCTAGATATAAACTCATAGTCTACAATATTGTGAGTATTATGGATGGACAATTAAAGTATGCTACTATGACTTATGGGTGTTACACTGTTACCCGTGTTATTTACCTGTTTTAAAATTTCAATAGATTATATTTGGTCATTATGATTAGCGTTCTCGCCACCTTACTACTTTGATCCCAACTACGAATAAGTTACATTTTTAACACACAACTTCAAATGTTGCATCAAATTATTTTTCAAAAACAAATTGTCGAGAATTGAGACAAACAAAACATGTAAAAACATGTACGGAGTAATTTATTTTCTCCATCACAACTAATTGACCAATCTTTGGAATACAGGGAGTATCAAAAATTATTTAAATAAATATATCTATGATGTTTGACAATATATATTTAATTAGCTTTTAAAATATTTAAAAAATTACATTCTTTATAGTTTATACAATACTCTGTAGCTAGTTCAATATATAAGTCTTTCAAAAAAAAAGTTCAGTATGAATGTAAGGAATATTCTTGTTCAACATGCTCATCATGTATATATCGATCGACAATTTTCAATCATTAGATTGCAACTCCATAATAAATGATCATTTTGATTCGTAATTAATGTTCATTGTTCCCATGCCAGAGCTTTTATTTTGGGCGATGCTAAACGGCAACCTCCACATAAAGCAAATAAATGTACAATCGTTGTAGGAAAAAAAATGGGACTATATATGTGTTTGTTATGAGTTATGTTCTCTTCAATTTATTTTTATTATTTATTTATTGGAATCCATTCAGTTCAGATCAGAAAGAGCTTTAAATATAAGTAAATTCTTCTGTAGACTTAAGTTCGTGCTCACCATATGGACCTTAGTGCATTTGTAATATAAAAGAAGTGAGCCTTTTCAAAAAAAGAAAATATCCACACGTAAGCTCATGAAAAATGTGAGGACTGCATTTTAAATGTTGACCTTAGGACCATGTAAGTATCACTTTTAAATATAACTACATTTAGATCAGATCAGAAACAGCTTTAAATATAACTACATTCAGAGCAGACTAGATTAGATCAGAACTTATTCTAATCAGATCAGAACCATTCAGATCACGTGAACAAACCATGACCTTAGAGCGGCAAATGAAAAAATAAAGAAAACATATATGTGTGCCTTCAAAATTACCCATATTTTAATAATATTAAAACAATATATATATTATGTACATTATTCTCTTAAACTTTAAATTTGTATTCTTTCTGATTGTCAACTTAAAGATCGATGATGATGCATACTTTAAGCATTAAAAAATTGAGTATGTCATAAGGTGAGAATTTGAAGCATAATTGCATGTCGTTTTATTAAAATAATTATTACCCTATTTCTTTTAATATTACCGTCTCTTTTTATTTGTTGTAAATTCTAACTTTTAGTTTTAATATCAATATCAATACTGTTATCTGATCTTATCTTTTCTTACTTTTAATATCAATATCAATCATCTAACTTTTTGTTTTACAATTTGTTGTCACTAGCTTATGTCACAAAAAAAATAATACTAATATTATCAAACAAAACATCTATTATAAATATTAGTAATATTATTATCAAACAAAACATATTTTATATATCAATCGCTCTATGGTATACTCAGTATACATATTATATCAAATATCTAATAAATTTACGCATTACCTTATCAAAAAAATACTCCCTCCGTCTCTAAATAAACTTCCTCTTTCGTTTTTTCTCTGTCTCTAAATAAACTTCTCTTTTCTCTTAAAAAACCCTTTTTACCTCTTACTTTTTCATACCCTACCTATCACATCATACCTTTTTACTAATAATCTACCTATCACATCTTACTTTTACACATCACATCAAGGGTATTTTTGGAAAGTCAACATAAAAATATCCCTCTCTTAAATCCACAAAAAGTCAAAAATGGAAGTTTATTTAGGAACGGAGGAAGTATTTTTTAAACTTTTTAGAAGTTGTTGCCTATGCAAACCAGGCTAGCCCGAAGTCTGCAAGTACCCATGTGGTCCAGGCTTGGGCTTAACTGTTTGGCCCACTATACGATTTGGCTGGGCTCGAGCCTAGAAAACTGATGTGGCAACACGCGGCTTCTATGTATTACTCCGTACCATGACCTCCTGAGAGAAAGCGTACGTTATCAGATTTTCCTTTTTTTTACTCACTAAAAGGAGGAAATTATTTTCCTTCTTAGGTTATTTCCCTTTCATTTTCATTTTCTCCTATTTTTTCTTTTCTTTTCCTCTCTAATCAAACAAGAAAAACTTTGTTTTCATATCATTTTACTTTCTTTTCCCATTCAAATTTCATAGTGTTAGCATATACTCTCTCCGTCTTAATGTATTTGTTCAGTTTGACTTTTTGAATCAAACAAAATAAACTCTGAGCTTGAATTAAACAAAAATTTCATTATATATTAGTATAAAATTGATTTTACTAGATTTATCTTATTGAAAACCTTTAAAATATTATTTAACTGTTCTAATACGCAATACACATCCAAAGCAATTGAAGCTTAAAACTTGTCAAGTTTGACTCAAAAAAGTCAAACTAGCGAAATAAATTGGGATTGATGTAGATTATAAAGAGTGTCATTGGACAAATATTGACGATGTGCTTGCGTGCAGAGTGCGCTAGGTAGGACACACCAAGTAGGCAAAAGTAAGTATAGTAGGAGAATAAAATGTTTTAAAAACCTAAATGTTTTCTATAGTTTACACAGACTTTGGAAATAGAAAAAAAAAATGAATAGTTAGTAAAGGGAGAGGGGCGATGAGGGAGTGTTTATTTGTGAGCAAAATGGTACACACAAACATACGTACAGAAACTAAACTAGGATACAAATACCAGAGGCTGTGTTACTTGATTGTGATAACAACAATCAACAAGATCTGCCTTATCATTTTGGCCTACTGCTAATTTGCTTCAGTATAGCCACCAACCTTTGGACGCCAAAGTTGAAAGAGGGGGGAGAAATGGTTTTCATTATTGCAAGCTAGATCGCCTCCTCTTGAGCGACTTCCATGTCGGTCCTTCCAAATTACCAGTGAAGCCGGTGTACTCATTCCTCTGTGATGGTGGGGCAGCAGCAGAAGCAGCAGCAGCTCCTGGTTTATTATTAATATTATGATACCCTTTTAGTGGGGTTGTTCCAATGGCGTCTTCTTCGCCTTCGCTGGTTGTTGTTGGTGTTGTTGGTGCCTCCTCATTTACCTGCAAAGCAGCTTCATCGTGTCCCTTCTTCATTTTCTCCTCTCCTCTTGAAAAACTAATACTGAGATGGTCGCTCCATTTACTTGGAGGAGGAGGGGGAGGTAACGAAGAAGAATCAACCCCCTGCTGATCTTGATCATGCGGCGTTTTGCTGGGCAACGGATCCTCTGCAGCAGCGGCACGCCTCTTCTTTCCTGACTGCTTCAGAAATTCCTCTCCATCCTCCACAGCCTTCATCCATTGGAGATCACTCAGCGTGTCGACATACACAACCTCTTTTCTCTTCCTCTTCCCGTTTAGGTTTGCGCTGTCGTATAGAAACCCTTTTCCCTTTCCTTGGTTGGATTCGGCCCGAACGTATGCCCAGTCTGGAACCTCGTGATCTTCCATGAGACGGGATCGGTAGCGCTCCTTTTGCCTTCTCTCTTCGTCCATCTTCTCAAACAGCCAAAATTCCTCCTTTGACCGCGCCGCAAGATTGTTGATCTCTCTCTCCGTTGGCACATCAGTCCCCAGGGTGCTTGTACCTCTACGCATGATCTCTTCTAACATCTCTCTCCTGTCTTGAGCTGCATAAGCAATTAAATAATACTGATTACACTCTATAAAAAAGAAGCCAAATATGTCCACAGTAGAGACAGATTATAATCAGAGTCATGATTTTTGGAAGACAGACACACCAGTGGAAGTTGTATTGAACAGTCCTGCCTGGATGACTTTAGCATCAATACCCATCTTCTGTTTTGCACGCTCCAAGATGACCTCTTCGATTGATCCCACGCTAACTAAAACAAAAACCATGACTTCATTCTTTTGCCCAATTCGATGTGCTCGGTCTTCTGCCTGTTGGTCCATTTGAGGATTCCAATCACTGTCAAAGATTATCACAGTATCTGCTGTCTGTAAATTCAGGCCGAGTCCACCAGCACGAGTACTGAGGAGAAACATGAAGTACGGGGAATCTGGGGCATTGAATTGTTTCACCAAAGAACCTCTTTCCTCTGTCTTTGTTCCACCATCAAGTCTAAGATACTTGAATTCGTTCAGCTGCAAATAGATTTCAAGAATGTCCATGAGACGGGTCATCTGTGAGAAAAGGAGGACCCTATGTCCAGCTTTACGGAGTTTGGGAAGTAACCGGTCAAGAAGCTCAATTTTCCCAGATGCTCTTACAATCTCCTCCTTTTGCCACATATTATACTGATTCACAAAAAGGTATGGGTGATTGCAACATTTCCTGAGTTGCATGGACAAGTTCTGCAAGCTTTTGGATTTTCCAGTTCCTGCAATTTCAAATTTAAGACAAGTGGTAGATTTCAGCTTTTGACAAGATGGGGAAATGCATGTATTTATTTTTGGGAATCTAAAATCTTTGAAAAGGGCTATTCATTGCTGAGTGAGAGAGAGAGAGAGAGAGATACAAATCATACAAGGAATAGAGAATATCGAATTCTACAAAAGAATTTCATATGAACGCTACACGGGTGAAGTGGATATTCAATTCATTCGACTAAAATCAGTACCACAACAGACATGGGAGATGCACTGAATCGTGAACATCAAGTTCATCCAAAAAAATACCAGATGAACATTATGCAAACGAGGTGGAGTCTGTGGATATTTGAATAATTTGATACTCCGAAGAATTCAAGATAGGCAGACAGAATCAAGGAAGGATAATCTGTTAAATTATGAAATCAGGATCTAACTACATAAAATAATAAATATGAAGGAAAATCTTTATCAAAATATGAGCAAGAATCATAAACTCATTTCTAACAAAGCCCAAGAAGAATCTCCAATGACAAAATCAAACATTGCATTAATCATTTGATATTTTTTCCATATAATAAGACTCAATACTTTTAGACAAGAAAATAACAATAACTCCCTATATTTTAGGTCCACTAGCACATGACTTAGAGCATCTCCATTAGTGCCGTCCAACCACCATTTAATAATATGAATGGATGGATGCATGGAAGTATTTAAACCATTGTAGATGATATGTCGGATGGAGAGATAGGATAATATGTTTAAACATTTGGATGGAGATAGAAGATGGATGGATTGGAGGAAATGGGTAGAAGTGGGACCCATGAACAATTAACTGGATAGATCGATGGATGAAATGGGTTGTGAGTGTTTGTTTAAAATATATGGTATTAAAAAATGGATGATGTGGAGATGACATGGATGAGATAGAATGATTGGATGCATGAATTGTAAAATAAGGGATGACGATGCTCTTAGGGAATTAACCAAGTTAAACATATTTAATAAAATAAAGAAAACAAATGATTTTTAACCAATAATCTTAACACATTTGTCAAAAAAAAATTTAACACGTATTATCCCCCCC
>OOIL02002010.1:1784690-1839716 GCA_900332095.2 Cuscuta campestris | reverse complement strand
GCTGCACAAATTACAAATTCCATTCACAATACACTACACAAAGTACTGGAGGATCAAAATGAGCTGGTACATGATGCTCAAATTTTTAAACAAGTTTATACATACCCCGCAACAGTACGTGCAAGAGCACACTCATGATTTTTCAACCTATGCCCTTCATCAATAATCATGTAGTGCCAGTGAATTTTCTTCAAAAATGATTTATCTCTCATGATAAGATCATAATGGGTTATTATAGCATTAAATTTCCCCTCTCCAGAGTACTCTTCTCTCAATGCCTTCCTTTCATCTAGTCGTCCATCATAAAGAACAGCAACAATACTGCAGTATAAAAATGAAATTTAAAGCATGTTTACAAAGAGAATGGTCCATCATATTATGCAGCTTTTCAGACAGTCAATATAATGTACCCATACGGCCATACCTTGGTGCCCATGTTTGAAATTCATTGATCCAATTTGGCAGTACAGCTTTTGGGGCCACAATCAAGTGCGGACCAGTCACACCCTTGTTTTCCATGAGATGAGCAATAAGAGAAATAGTTTGAATTGTCTTCCCCAGCCCCATTTCATCAGCTAAAATTCCATTTAGATTGTTATTGAACAGAGACAACATCCATTGAAGCCCTTCTAACTGGTAAGGTCTTAATTCTCCACCCTGAAGCATGGCTGGTTGCTCGGTCACCTGAAAATTTGTAATCAAAATGTAATTCCTGATTCCATTGAACACGAGATCTCTAATGTAGTATATCTTTTACTTTCTGCAGCTACAATAAAAATTTATAGGTTATGGAAGATTTATTTGCAATAATAAGCCACATATATCCATGCATATACACATATGTTAGGCAATGGAGATCCCAAATACTTCTTCCATTCCAAAATAATTGTTGCTTTTCATGTTTGCCAATGCATATATTACATCATTAATAACTTCACTTAGATTTTAATAAAAACTATATATAACAATTGATATTATAAAAGTTTTTTATCGAGATGAATCTAGCAAGATCACACATGAGTATATCCTTACGTATTGGTCACAAAAAAGTGTCAAATGCGGGTGTGTTAATAGTGCAAGTCTTGACCGTTGCGATTACTTTAGAACGGCTTGAGTTGGGGGTCTCTAGGAAACAACCTCTCTAGTTTCCAGTGAGGGTAAGGTCTAGTGAGGGTAAGGTCTGCATACACACACCCTCCCCAAATCGAGCTACCCTAATCCTAGATCTCCAAACGTTCCTAGCTAAAGGCATCCTCAATCTAAGGACATATAATCAGTGAGATCTTGAAGTCATAAGTCTCGCCTAATCACCTCCTTCCTATTCTTCCTAGGTCTACCTCTACCCCTTCTCGTGCCCCCTACCACACTACCTCTTGCATCTCTTCGCTGGGGCTCTGCGTTTCTTCTCCTTGTGTGCCCAAACCACCTCATGTAAAAAATTTATGAAAACCAAAATAGCTTTAGATCCCACCAAGCAATGAAGTTCTGCCAACAAACAAGCTGGAAAATATTTGTTTTGAACATGTTTTCTGGTTATTATAGAAGATAAAGAGGTTAGAAAGTTTTTAAAAATGTAAAAGTAGAAAAGAAAACAGTCTTTTGCAAAGTAAGATGCCTTAATTCATTATCCGATACCCTCCCACTTAAAATAAGATAGAATATATAATGAAAACAACGTTAAAACTAAATGCTTTAACGAGAGACTTACAGGACAAGATGAAGACTATATCACTGTGTAACATAGGTTCAATAGTTCTAATTACAAACCCACATGTAAAGAAATAATAGCATGCAATATCTACCTTCTCCTGGATTGAATGCACAGCCGAATTATATTTTCGTTGTCCTTCAAGTAAATCATTTGTCTTTGTATCACAAGCAGACTCATTATCAACGACATCTTCATTCTCCACAGGGGCTGACTGCCCAGGAGTTCCAGTTTTTGAAGCTGTCAACTCTGCTAAATCAGAGCCCGAACCTTCTAACGGTTCAATACCATCATGGTCAGCATCCTTTTGCCGTTGAACAGCTGCTCCCAATCGGCCTAGTAGATCATTTGTGTTTTGTAGAAGCAATCTCAACCGTTCATTCTTGCTCTCATCAACCATTTTCATGTATGCTTCTTGATCATCAGCTTTAAGTGCCTGGAACCTCAATTTTTCAGCTCGCGTAGCTCGTTGCCTTTGTCTTGCATGCCATGCCTGTAAAGGTTAGATCTTAGATGGATGTATCAAGCACTGAATTTTACCAAGACAATATTTTTTCTTTCGTCTAGACAATAGGAATAACTGAAAAAACAAAGCAAATACCTGGATACCATCATTTCTCTGTTTTCTCCGCTTTTGAACAGCAAGCACAAGCTGTTGGAGTTCACGTTGTGCATTAAGTATGTCCGAAAAGAACTTCCTTTTCTTAGTCTCCACACGATTCCTTGCCTCTTCTTCTATTCTCGATAACCTCTGTTAAGCCATTTCAGTCATATTAGAAAGCTTGGTATCATAGAGAGAGATGCAACAAAGAATATACTACCTCCGTCCCAGAGTATTTGTCCACTTTCATTTTTACACACCATCCAATACACTTCAAATTAGGTAAAATAGAACATTAAACATATAATTTTTTAATATCTTTAATATATAATTATTAGATATACAATTCTGTTTAGTTTGTTCTAGTGTGTACTGATATAAATCCGAATGTGTAACTCTCTTAAACTACTCTCAAAGTGCTTAGATGAACAGTTCCAAAAGTCAAAACTGGACGAATACTCCAGGACGGAGGGAGTATAATTTAATAATAATTGGTCTTATTAAATACTCACTCCGTTCCACTGTATGATATTAAATATATATCATACAAATTGAAGAGAGACACTGTTTATCTAGACGTGGGACTCTGGGAATGTGGAGTGGTTCTGTTTCTGGCAATCAGATATGGAGTACTATATACTACGTATTATATTAAGGAGGAAATGAGAACAGCAGTCACTAATCCAAAAATACATCCTGTAGTGAACGCATAGTATGAGATTTGAGATTTATTATAATAAGGGAGTCCTAATATATCCCTTAACAACCAAAAACAAAACTACAAATCATAAACTAAAAAAAGTAGAAGGAAATACAGACAAGATGCTAAAATATATACTCCCTTTGTCCCTACATTAACTCTTGGTTTAACTTCATATGTTTGTTAAGAAAGCGAAAACTATGTGGTTGAGATTTATCGAGCCAAACAAATTTCAACCACACAGTATTTTCCTTAAATGGAAGGATGGGATAAATTTGAAGACAAAAAAGAAGGAATGCAGATAATATAAGGAAAAAGGGAGCATATTACGTAGTATTAAACAGTGGTGTATCATTTGAAACCAAAAGGACAACTAATTGATCGACTTTGCACAACACATCACCTCAGCATCACGTTTCTTCTTCAAAGGATCATCAGATTCGACAGCAAAAGCATCTCCAATTCCATATATAGGACGGTCCAATCGCATCCTGCCCCAGTCAAATAGCTGCTCATCGGGATTTGAGCAATGCACACGAAGCCAGTACTCTAAACTCACTTCAGAACGAACTTTGCGCTGCAACTCTGCTAGCTGAAAGAGTAAAATAAACAGGGGTTCTAGGACAATAAAGAGGGAGGAAAGTAACAAAAAATCACATTAACCATGTTTAGTGAGACACCTAATGGGTGCACACATGAGTGTACCACGCTTTCCAGCATCTTTGTGTATGTGTAACTAGTTTTCAAGCTTATGTGATGCACAGGCAATTAGTGATAACAAACAAAGATACAAACAACAACAAAGCCTTGGTTTATATGCAAGAATAAAAGTTAAATGTTTTTGTCTAGTTCTATAATTTATTTTGAAAGTAAATGAAAAGTCATCAGGTATGATGCAAGTTTGCTATGATGACAAGGTGAGGCGAGGCACCAAGTCACCAACAAACCTTCACATTGCCTAAGCGACAATATGGCAAGCTATTTATAAATTACACACACACACACACACGTATTTATATATCTATATATGTACATAGTGGCATTCTGTTGACACTCACTTTGAGTGTCAACGGATGACCCCGGCTCCAATTGGGGCACCTACAGTGCTTTGTTCGCAAAATTGATGGTTCTTACCCCCTAAACCCCCTTCTCCCAACCCCAGTTGATGGAATCATCGCCACAGGTTGTATCATCACAGAAAACCAACTTGCATATATTCTCATCTCATGAATGCCTTGAGAGGCCCTAGAATAGGGTATACTAGTAACAAACTTGGTGATACGACCTATATACTCCAAATTGAAGGGAGGTGTGGGACTATAAATTTTATTGTACACTCACAAGTTATTTAGAGCCACAGAGTAATGTAAAATACTAACATTAATTTTAGCATGATATTATATTATAGTTTTGCAATCTTAAGGAGAGCAGGGTGGCTAACCTTAGGCTTCTTAAAAGTGAGTTGTGATTGCTTCCCCGCTTAAGGGAGAGTGGTATAACATAGCACATGCCAATAGATGACAATATAAAAATCATGGCTACTGTAACCACTGCTAATGATTGTGACTTAGGCCCCGTTCCGTTCAACTTATTTTTTCAGCTGTTTTCTTTTTCTTATTAAAATCAGATCAGACCATATCTAATCAAGAATTATTATTATTACTATTATTATTATTATTATTATTAGTATTACTATCATCATCATCATCATCATCATTATTATTATTATTATTATCATCATCATCATCATTATCATCATCATCATCATCATTATCATTATTACTCCATAGTTTTTAAATTCTATACTTTTTACTTGTTTCACTTGATACGATTCTTTCAAAAAATAAATTTAATTTCTCTTGAAAAAATATAAGAAGAAAGAAAATGAAACTTTTGTGCGATTATAATTTATGTAGAGAAAATTAAATGATATGAAGCACGATTTTTTTCTTAAAAATGAAAAAGAATAAAATTTAGAAACAAGTTAAATAGAAAATTGAGAAAGTAATATATTATTATACAAGATAGAGAAAAATGTATCATTTCTTTGCTTAACATTGATATTTTATAAGGATGAGATATTTAAATAAAAATATTATCTCTTCTCTATATTGATTATCTAAATTTAACTACTTTTTAATGTATATATGAATTAAATATTTATTCTAATGTATTTATGAACTAATTATTAAAATATTAAATCAATATTCTTATTTCATAAAAAAAAATCATGAAATAAAAAATATTATTACATTATGATATAAATGATTTTTCTAATATATGAATTAACTAATTTTATTTCATTAAAAAGTAATCATAAAATAAAAAATATTGATTATATTATAATATGAATTATCATTACAATTTTCAAAAGTTATTATAAAGTCAAATCAAATTATTGATTTGAATTTTAAATCAAATTATAATTAATCATATCAGACCAGATCATGATTATGGCTTATTGCCACACATTGAAATGTTTTGTGAGTTGTAACACAATAGAAAATAAGCTTGTTTCCTCACTACTGAGTGTATTACTTTAGAGCCTCCCTAGAGTACAAATGGACACTCTGAATTTGAACTTAAATATTTAAAAATAAAAAATACATATACAATTTAATGACAGATAACGACCTACTGTTTGGTGCAATTTTTTTTAGCACTAATGAGTAATAACTCTATTACTTTACAATTTAGTAAATAACGATGTACTGTTTGATGCAAATTTAATACAAGAAAAATTTGACATAATTTACATAGATATTGTAAGTTTACTGTACCTTCAATCCATAGAGTTCAAGCAAGCACTTTGACTGAAGGTCCTCACCTCTACTTGTTGGCAAATCTGGTTATATATGAGAATTGAAAGCAGTTTTGTTAAAATACGGTGTGCATATGTACACATACATTGTACATGTATATGTATATATGTATATATGTATGTATGTATGTATATATGTACATATATATATATATATATATATATATATATATATATATATATATATAGATTGGAATTTACGGGGTATTTAATAAAGAGCATCAAAGATCTGATCTCCATGGATATCCTTTTGTAGAATATACAAGTAGATAAGGGATATTTACGGAAACTTTACAGCTCAACGACAATAAAATGGTGGCAAACAAAGCGTGGGTGTACTCCCTACAGCGTAGTTAATGCAAGATGGACAACAAAAGAGTTGTATTTGCAATCATGGATTTCCTTCATGCATTAGACCCCACTATATTCCAAAAAGGTAGGATAAAAAGAAATTTAAAAATAAAAGTGAATGTAGGAACAATGTCTAACTCTAACTACTGGATGTCAAAAGCATAGTCCAAGCTAGTTATAGAATTCATACAACACTTTCATACAACTATCTTTAGAAACTATTGTTACCTTCTAGTTCACTCAAACGACTACGTATGTGGCTTTCATAACGAAATTCCTTTGATCTTTGCAATGCAGAACCTGATGTACAGCTAGATTTTTCTTTCAATAGTGAATCCTCAAAATCTGCCATCAGTTCTCCATAAGTTGCCATGCCAGAACCAATCTATAAAGTTTACAACAACAACGACCTAGTTGAATACATAAAGTATATATATTTCAAACATTAAAATGTAACTATGATAGAAATTAAATAATTATTAACTATATATGTCATTCATCACCAATGGACTTCTCTTAGAAAATGTCTATGCACATAATTGGTGGGATAAGCAACATACACTATCATTATGCACATATTCTAATTTTTTGGGAAGAAGCAATTTCTTAAACAATAGAATATATGAAATCTGCAAACATGAATATATATATATATATATATATATATATATATATGCACATTCATACATACATACATATGTGTGTGTGTGTGTGTCTGTTTGTGTTTGTGCATGTTTAATAGGATAAAAAGGTCATCAGTTGAACTCTTGTAGTATCTATATTGCAGACACTTTTAAATCCAAAGATAACTAAAAATAATGGCTTTTCCATTACACTGCACAAGAGTCAAGAAAGAATATACAATGCGTTGGATTATGGTCCAGACATCTAAGTACAATAAACCAGGTGGCATACAACCAGCTACACAAAACTCATAAAGCAACCCAAATCCATAGGATTTGATAGAGCCCATTAGGTCCAACCCATGTGCTTATCTGCCATAGTTATCATGGTGCCAAGGCGAGGCGCCAGTGTACCGCCATGATGCCTAGACAACTAGGACAAATAGGCAACTTAGGCGGCAACACATAAGAAGTCGGGATTGGTATATATTACTAACACTGAGTAACACTAACTTAAATATAAACATACGTGTTCTCTAGATCTAATCAAAATTTCAAGTACACAAATTTAAAAAAAAAATATAAACACGCCATAATATGAAAAAAGAAGAATATGAAAAACGAAATATGATTAAAACAAAATATGCGACTTCTAAGTGCAAAGTAAATACTGAGTATGAAAAAAGTCATAGACTAAAAGGCATAGAGGATTTTCAAAAGGCGGTGCCTAGGCGCCTAAGCAAGGGATGCGAAATAAGTCGAGGTGATACACCATGGCGAGAGGAGCTGACCGCCAGGACGCCTAGGCGACTCCTTGATAACTATGTTCTCAACCCCGTCGCCTTTGAAAAAGACACCAAAGCAATATTCCACTTGGTACATGCACACACCATAAAACTTCCGACCCTCACAAGTCACAACACTTGTGCCACTACCACCACAAATCTGGTCAAAAAAACCTATATAGACATTCATCTATGTCATAACACGAGGCTGAACTATAATCTATTAAATGGCTACATTAGCCTAATCCCTGACCCCCGAGGTCACATTATAACTAGCCTTGCTACCGAACACCATTTAATCATCATATTCCCAATTATGTTAATAGTTATTTACTGTCACTCTGAATTAGTTAACCTTTGTTATCAATCATTCTCAGGCACGTAACCCTATTTGCCCCAAATCACAGAAACCTCATAATTCCATATTACTACACTAACACTATGCCAACTACCAAGTGCATCTCCAAATACATTATATGACAAGGGATACACATCTTAAATGTACCAAATAAATGTCACTAAAATGTACCTAAGCAATCAAATTCAGTGAAAGTTGGAATTCATTCGATTGAGCTAAGGAAGTAAGGCTTAAGGTGGGCCTTTGCATCCTTATGTCTGCATTTATTACAAAGGTCCCTTGTATAAAGATTTACAGTCAGTCTCACAAATATTCCCTCATTCCCTTGTTGAAAAAAAAAAAGATACCATTTTAAAGTATTTATTTAAAATGAAATCAAGTGAAACCTAGCAAATGAAGCATGGAATCAAACAAATAGAAAAACATACAAACACTCTTGTATTCAAATTTCAGAAGCACATATGGACTAAAGAGTTCTTTACACGTATGAACTAAATAGTTCTTTACACATAGATACTTCACCTAATCTGATTAGTTCTGATCTGATGTAGTTATATTTAAAACTATTTATGATCCGGTCTGCTCTAATCTGGTCTGATTTGATTCCAATAAGAATAAGTAATAAGTAAAAAAAATAAGTTGGGGAGAACATGGCCCAAGTACACCAAACAAAAGCCAGTGCAAGAACAGAAGATAAAGCCACATGGAAACTGCAATATTTTGATGTGAACAGTGGGTGTTAAGTGGAAAGACATCGTTTTGGAAACTAAAGCTAAGCATTTCAGAGGAAACTAAAGCTAAGCATTTCAGATTGAACCACTGGAATAAGATATTTAGTTGCTTCGTGGTGGGAATGCTTCATTAGCATCATTTACAGACGTGAAGGGACAGAGTCAGGCTATTCTGTTTCTCTTCTTTAATTTTATGCATCAGCACATTTTCGCCTATGTTAGTTTGAGGAATAGTGATTATAAGATCAGTTTATAGGTATTCAAGAACTCAATTGGTTGTAATTCATCTTGATCTCCTTCTGCCACTAGATTCGAGGACCTTTTTTCTTCTGCCGCAGCTTCAATTTTTTACAGGTTACATTTCATTTTTGTAGTTTTTGCAAACAAGGAATTCATTCGAATTCTTGGATTTGAATTCTAAAATTTGAACTCTTGGATTTCAAATTACATGGGGAGTGTATGGATATGTAGCTGAGCTTTGTTGGGAATTAAAGTAACTCGGTCCAAATCCAAATCCAATTTTTTTGGATTTCCAAACATGTAATTTGAATCAAATCTGAAATTGAAGTCCAAATTTAAGTTCCCAAACAGGCCATTATTGAATTTGGAGCAAAAATCATGTATGTATGGATGAACTCACTCTTCACATTGATGTATGTGTCCATTGCAGCTTAAGTAAATATGGAGTACCCTATTTTTTCCTTAATAAAATTACGGAGTATCAAAAACTAACAAAGACAATATATCTTCTTCAGAGTAAACATAGAAACCCACCAAAAACTCTTAGACAATTAAAATCCAAATCTTGTTATATAAGAGAAAATCTGCAAATCAAAGGTTCTTACTGGGCTGGGCGCTTTCTCAATGCCGCTATCACCCTGGACAGCGCAATCTTCACCGGGCTCATCCTCCCCGGCGAGAAAGATGGAGGAGACTGCATCTAAAACGTCTTGAGGAAGGGGGAGATTGCGAGATATTAAATTGAGGGCGCAAATCAAAGTCTTAGTGTTCTCTATATGGTCCTGACAGGCGGCGGCGGCTGGGGAAGCAATTGAAATAGATGCAGGGCCGCCTCCGCCTGCGGCGGCTTGACTTTCCACCTGAGCTACCATGGCAGCGACAGAAGGCGCGAAGGGGGAGCAATTACGGATCAGTGAAAAATCTTGGCGCAAATTCCTGACTTGCCCATTTGTTTCCGAGTTCGACCAATTCGTTTTTTTGTTTTCAATTGCGCTTCTACCTTTGAGAATGTCTCGTTTGTTTCCCAGTTTACGCCGCCCACTTTAAGGTGTGACACACCCATCCAAATTAATACTCCTTATTAATCTTTTTTTTTTCTTTTTTCTTTTTTTGAAAACTCCTTAATCTATATTTGGTTTCACATAAATTTAAGAAAAGTAAAAGGGAAAATGCACACAAGTATTCCCAAAAATTCACAATTTTACATAATTACTTCCAAATTCATTAATTTATATCACTATTTTCAGAGTTGTTTCATATTTATATCTTTACTCTGACGTTGC
Organism: Cuscuta campestris; assembly: GCA_900332095.2. Classification (NCBI taxonomy): domain Eukaryota; kingdom Viridiplantae; phylum Streptophyta; class Magnoliopsida; order Solanales; family Convolvulaceae; genus Cuscuta; species Cuscuta campestris. The sequence goes on along the minus strand of OOIL02002010.1, from coordinate 1,829,515 downwards.
TTAGACATCATGTTTGTTACATACGTGACTCTATTAATGATAAGCGGACAATTTAACACTTGTACTTTTCCATTTTAAACAACTAAATTACGTGCTTTTTTCTTCATCGTCTTCTTCACACATTTCTTTCTTTTTAACTTCCTGAGAGTGTGATTTCCTTCGTCTAAACTTTTTGAGTTGGATTAGAATTTTTAAGGTTGATCAAATATTGTTTAGTTTAGTTCGAGTAATTGGATTTGAATAGATCTGATATGATCTGAATGGACCTAATTCATTTTATTATAGTGTAATTTAAAGTTGTTGGTCTGATCTAATTAAATTGTCCACTCAACATTAAAAGAATAACACACATGATGACTGCTCTAAAGTAACAATATAAATATGAGACAATTTTGGAAGTAATGACATAACTTAATGAATTTGAGAGTATTTATGTTAAATCATGAATTTTTGGAAGTAGAAAGGAAAAAGTACGAGCCTGTTACGGGACTATTATTATTATTATTATTATTATTATTATTATTATTATTGTAAGAAATTATTTATAGTTAGTTAACTATTATTAGGGAATAATATGTTTGTTAATTGATTACTTAGTTTCCTAGTTTATTTAGTTACCTTTTATAATTAGGATTCTTAATTATCTAGTTACCATTTATTATTGAGATTCTATAGAGTTGGAGCCTATAAATGTATCCATCACCATAGTATTATAATTCAATGAATAAAGAAAATACTTTCTCCTAAACCTTAATAATCTCTCTCTTTCTCGCCTCTTTTGTTCTTGGAGCTCGAAGGTGCTCGAAATCCTTCCCTATCCCGATACGATACCGTATCAGAGCCATAAAAAAAATTTCAAAGTATAGAAAAAGGATTATTTTCTTGGAAAAAATGAGAACTATTAATTTGAAAGAGATGGAATAGTTTTTTTAGTAAAACTTCTTTTCCTCTTTTTCTACAATATTTTTTGTGTTTTATACATTGCTCAAAAGTACTTTCTCTGTCTAAATTTAAATTATGGAGAACTCCTTATATAAGAATAAAAAATTATGAAAATACTAAAATATGAGTTATAAGTCTTTTAAGACTAAAATAAAAGTTTACACTGTCATTGTTATACTGTCACAGTCATCACATTGTAACTTTCATACTATCAATAATGTCACACTGTCATCCGTCGCGACCACTAACTAGAATGCCATTGTGGATCACCGGTGGTTGACTCATCAGACTAATATATTACATTGTCATCACTTTTTCATCACACTGCCAACGTGTACTTTTACATCACACTGTCATTATACTCTTATTTTCATCCCAAAAAACATAGGACTCCTATTGGTATTTTTAAACTTTTTACTCATATCCATGGAGATTTCTTTTTAAATTACTTCGTACTTGTTTTCTTTTTCTGTTTGTCCCAATTACTTCCAAAATAAACTGCTTATTTCTTAATAAGGTAAGTTTTTTGGATAAAATATTTAAAATACCCCTAATTTATTTACTACATACCCGTTGTCCCTGACCGTATCTATCTTATATACTATGCACATGTTCTTCTTTGGTTGTGTCCTCTTCGTTGAAACTTGTTGAACTCATTCTAATTTTCTTTGTAATGATCTTATTTTATAATAAATCAAATCTGATCTAAATGAATCAGCACTAATCTGAATAAATCTGATCGGAATATAGAGTATTTTAAAGCTCTCGGTTATCTGAATTTATCTAATCTTATAGATCTAACTTTTTCAATCTTTTGTTCTTCTTCGATCTTGCATTTTTACCATGTTCTTCCTGTTTAAGGTGAGTTCTTTTATTTTTTTGTTTATATATATATATATATATATATATATATATATATATATATATATATATATATATATATCTGTGTGTGTGTGTATATGTATGTGTGTATATATATATAGCTATTTATTTATTTATATCAAGCTAAAGAAAGGCATTATTTATATCAAGTTGAAAAAGAGCCCACTTTCTGAAAGCAGCCAAGACAAGAATACATCTGGTCGTGGTCATTTAAACCACATTAACACCATGTTTTTGGTGATTGCCTTGAATAACAAGTCGAGCTTTGAAGCTTTCTAGATTACCATCAGATTTTTCTAGACTGCCATTAGATTGGAGTTTAACTTTGTAAACCCATTTGCTAGATATGGCTTTTTTCCAAGAGGATGATCAACAAGTTCCCAAGTGTCATTGGCTTGTAAAGCAACTATTTCCTTATTCATTGCAATAATTCATCTTGGATCATTAGAAGCCTCAGAGTATAAATTGGGTTCAGTATAAGAACATATATGAGTAAGAAATGTTGAATAGTGTTGGGAAAGTGTATTTAGATGAACAAAATGACACCAATAGGAGTGAAAGGTAGTGAAGGAATAATGTTGTGGTAGAGTAAGACAATGATATTGATGTAAACATTGGAGGTTTGATAATTCTGGTGGAGTGCCTGAGGGTGAACAGAAGAGTTGTAGAAGAAGGAGAGGTTGAAGAAATAGGAGAAGTTGGAGAAGAAAATAGATGGAAAGAATCAGGGGAAGAAGAAATTGGATATGAAGATTGATTAGAAGAAGTTGGAGGATGAGAGGTTGGAACATGGGAGGAAACATAATTGGATAAACTGGAGATGAGGAAGTGAGATGATGGAAAAGAAAGTAATGTTCATGAAATTTAACATTTATATTATAGAACACTTGTCTGGTATGTAAATCAAAAAGTTTGTAGGCCTTTTTATGAAAAGGGTATCCCGAAACACACAAGGTATAGCTCGAGGAGTAATTTTGGTTCTGTTGGAAGACAAACTAGAAGCAAAACATAAACATCTAAAAGATCTTAGATGATGGGGGAAGCTTGAAAAACAATTTCAAATGGAGTTTTGTTTTGGATAATGGATAGAGGGAATCTATTGATTAGCTTGGAAAAACAAGGCTCTGGAGATTTCAAGTAAATGTTTGTGTTTGCGCTCTACAACCCCATTTTGTTGGGGTGTATCAACACAAGTGGTTTGGTGAATGATTCTATGTGATTGATTAAAAAACTGAGCTGAAGTATCATCAAATCCTTTCCATTGTCGAAATGAATGATCTTAACAGACACACCAAACTGTTTTTCAGTGTAAGTAATGTGACTAGTGAGAGCAGTGAATGCATAAGACTTAAGAGACAACAATTGAACCCAAGTTATTCTGGAAAAGACATCTACAACAGTCACAAAAAATTTATGACCGCCATAAGTGGGTGTTCTGTATGGTCCCTAAATATCCACATGTAATATTTAAAAAATAGATACACTCTTTATTGAACTTGAAATGAAAGATAATTTGTGCATTCGAGCTTCAGGACATACATGACATATGGAAGAAAAAGAAGGATCGGTACATGAAAGATTTTCAACGTACTTTATTCTCGTAATAGGTAAATGCCACAATTCAGATTTGCTCATGCAAGCAATAGAAGAATGAAGGCAAGCATGAGGAATGGATGGTGAGCATTGCTTCACAAAATAGAGTCCGCCCCTTTCTTTACCAACCAGCAATGAACTCTTCTTCATTTGGTCCTGAACAACACAATGGGATGGATGAAAGACAAAAGAACAAGACAATTGTTTAACAAATTTTTGCACAGACAGTATGTTATAGTGGAAATCTGGAACATGTAGGACGTTTAGCAACTCTATCCTATTTTGTAAGGATACAATTCCTATATGTGAAACTTTTGCCTTTTGGCCATTTGGTATAGTAATGAAACATGTCTTAGAAATGGGTTTGTAAGATGAAAACTTAGACAAATGAGGGGTAATATGATCTGAGGCTCCACTATCAATGATCCAATTTGATTTGTCACATGAGGAAAAGAAATAAGAGCTTATACCTGCTAAATGAACACTTGAAGCCATGTGACCAATTAGAAAATCAGAAGTGTTGCGTTGATCACTGGTGTGCATAGTGTCCTTGCTCAGAAGAGCAATGGGCTGGTTATACTAAGAAGAACTGAGAGATACTAGAAGCTCATCTGAATCACAGCTTTGATTTGAATTTGAAGCATTAGAACTCATATTATCTTTTCCTTCGAAAAACACTTGTCAAAGATGATATGAGTTCTAAATATTGACTCCAATTCAAACTCTTATTTTAAAGATGTAAATATGCATCTCATATTTTGAGGATTAATTTTAAATCTTACTCCGATTTGATGATTTCTTAGAAAAGTGAGACAAGAGTAATACTCCCTCCGTCCCATTTAAATCACTCATTTTGAATTTGGAGCATATTTAATGAAGAGAAAAAAATAGAATTGACTTTTTAAAATTGTCATTACTTTTTAAGAGGGTGACAATAAATGAGAAGATAAGGTAAAGAAGAATGAATTATTTTAGAGGTAATTTAGATATTTTACTCTTAAAATTTCCCGATAACAAAAAACAAGCAACTTATATCGCTCAATGGTCGGGCACGGGCACCATTGTAAAATTTACCGACAAATGCTTACATTTAGTCTTCATACAACTTAAGACGCATAAAATGAGTTAAGAATAGACATTAAAAAAAAGTTATCATACTACAAAGTGAAAACTAGACTTCTTATTCCAAAAGAAAAAAATTCATGTATTTTCCACCAGGTTTTCTTTCGCTAGTATATTCCTAGTTCGAAAGGAACCCTAACAAGAATCAGTGTAGTAAGTAGTAACCCCTCAGTAGGACTTCCCCTTCCTTCCCGAAGGACTTCAACTTTCATTGAGTTCCGCAAAATATGACATGTCCAAAATTCTACAACAGTTTCAATTCTTAGCAGCATCTGGCATGGGGGAAGACTCCGCCGGCTCTAGCTCTTTCCCAAAACCTTGTTGATTGGTTCTTGAAAATATTGCAGAGATATGAAGATGGCTTCCTGATGTTGGCAAAAATATGAAGTTGCAGCGCCAATTTGCATGTAACAAAATACGGAGCTAACAAAAAGACTTGGCACCGGCAGATTCATAAATAAAAGCAGAATTACCTCAGTCCGAATGGTTCTGCTTCCTTGCTGCGGGCATGTGTTCAGATAGAGATCAAATATGTCACGAGCATTTTTACCCTGAAAGTTGTTGTATACTCAGCATGAATATATTAACTGTTTAATCCCTCGTACGAGTGATAAATTTTGGAATTGCATCGACCAATCTTTAAATTTGTTGATGATACCTTTAAATTATTGTCTTCTTCAATACACTCTTCCAGCCCCGCAAGCCCACCAAAAGCTATTAATAGGTTTCTAAAATTTCAAAAAAACACCAATAAAAGGTGACTGGCTATATGAAAAGGGGCCCTTCTAGTATAGTCGAGTATCAGACTAACAGGAGGGGATTAGGAATGTGGTTTAGCAGGCAGAGTTTAGACCATCAAGTGGGGACTAGGTGAACCAAACAGGCCCTACCTGTTACTAAAACTGTTTGTCTAAAAAGGAAAGTACCCACTGCTTGATGGCACTTTAGTAACAGGTACATTCAACTACATTAAAACTGTTTGTCTAAAAAGGAAAGTACATTAACACTGCAACTTGCATGCAATGAACAAAATGTAGCTATATTTGACAACCAACTGTGTTGTAATGGTTGAAACACACCAGCTCGAATTTAAACTACTTCCTCAAAGGAAAAGAAAAAAAACTTACGTGAATGGCGGCAGAGTAAGTTCAGAGGACCTAACAGAAATACCGTGTTCTGAGGTCCCAATAATATGATCGTAACCTCCCTACACAATGAATATTAAGTTTGCATCATGGACGATTTTACAATATGCAAAGAGGTTAAATATTTCACATAGATCACCATGTTGGTACAATACCTTGTAGGGGCAATCCTTGAATACGGAACTAATGTTGGGAGCATATCGCACCTTATAGCCCCAATACATCCCAGCCACTTTCCTTGGCGTGGAAGTAGAAACAACTTTGTGTGGTATGTCTGAAAATTAAAATATGGGACTGGTTGCATTCAACACTATCAATTTATTGTGTTTCAACTTTCAATGCAATGGACAGCAAACATCATGAACTATAACTACACTTCTCATTCAATAAGCAATAGTACAGTACTTGTTGGTCTCCAATCATGAACGATTGACACCAAGTCTCCCACGCGCCATGCATTTTTAGGCTAATTCACATGGCCAACATGTTGATTATGGGGCGACATTAACTTAAGCTGCCAATAAATGCATGCCACATGGGACTTAGTCACAATGGTAAAAGATATAAAAATCTCAATAGAATTGTCCATCATTCTGTATTTCTATTACAATGATATGATGTATAGTATGGCAGGCTGATCTCTGAATAAAACAAGAAATTAGTTTTGAAAATACAATATCTTTGATAAATCATGATGCCTTCTGCCCATACCCAAGACTGCCTTTTAGGAACTGCTGTGGAGGGGGGAGGAGGGGGCAAAATGAAAATCAATGAGATTCCTTGATTGATTTTAATGGTTGGAATAAGAATGAAATGCAATCTGAATAGACATGCTGATCTGTAATTATTGATTTTCAATCCCATTTTAAATGCGCGTAGCAAACAAAGGAAAGGAGTTATTTAGAAACTCATCTTTATTCCAAAGACTACCTGATTCCAAATGACGGTCAGTTCCCATGGATACTGTTACCCTTTTCCCTGGGTCAATGTCTTGATCAATCAGTACATTCTGCACATCATGTTGATCTATCAATTTAAAAATTAGTAACATGCAATTAAATAACTCATGTACTAAAAAAAATCAAACATAGCAAATAAAATACCCAACAGCAATTAGCACTCTAATCCAATGTCTTTCTCAATTACACTGATAAAAGTTACATCACAGATACGAAAGGACCAGCCTAAAGACCGAAATAAAAACATTTGAGTCCTACGTCTTAAACTATTACCAGATTTACCTTCTAAACAAATACTACGTATGTAGCAGTTAGAGCATCCAGCATACCACGAAGAGCATGGTTTGATAATCTTCCAGGAGTTCAGGTTACTGCTTAAGTTTGTGCTAAAACCCGCTCCCCAACAAGTGGCAAGTAAACACCTTTTTTAAAAAAAGTCTATTTATGCAGGATTAAAAAAACTCTCCGAGTTGTTCCAAGAATGTCCAAACTTTGGTTAAAAATATACTATTAACCAACCAATAAAACACATTACATTACGTATACTTCCAAAATGACCTCTACCCGATCAATAAGGAAATTGCAGCATGATTATAATCTGGAGTAATACTATTAAGCATGGGATTTTGGAAACGTTTGGGGCAGACCAAATAGAAACCAGCAATGATTAGCAATCAAGAATTCAGCTTCATTTGAAAACATAAAAATCTTTATCAGAAGAAAGGAAAGAAAAGAAAAGAATGAAATGATTGGTACTCAGCAACATATGGAAGAACATGAAATACCTTAGTAAGTCCCACATCAACCAGCGTCTGTCCTAATTTTGGATGTTGATCTCTAAGTGTGACACCTGAAATCAGAGAGACAGCATTTTCTTACTAAATTTTTCTAAATTGACAAATAATAAGACCTTATGAAACTTAAATGTTGTAAATGATTTAAGTGATAACGAAAGAAAATCAACAACCATCGTTGGAAATTTTAATCATTAGCTTATCAGTAGGCATCCAGATAATCCCAGAAAATTGGAAAACCATATGATGGTGGTTTTGAAATTTCATAACATTATTCTGTTATAAGGCGGTGGTGACTGAGATGCTGTCCAGAGTAAGACATTGATATGGTATTATGCATAACTTTAGGGTTACTAACATTTAGACAATCAAGTCCCACTATATGTCATGTCACTGACCCATCATTGTTTGGAATAAAGGGGTTATGATGACAACAATGACTATGCATCTTAGGAAGGGATAACCCATAGAGGTTAAATGCAAGACTACGTCACTAAAGTAAACTGAATACAAAATGAGCAAGAACTAAGCCACAACAATGCTACAATCCAAAATGGATGAAATTGCTTTGCTTACAAGGAAAATGTAGAGATCAAGTAAATGAATCAATTCCACTATTGAAGACAAAGATATGTGCAAAGTTTTAGCATCAGTCAATTAACCTTGTCAACATAGAACTTACCTGAAGTTTAGAGATCAAGTGTACACCATCATATGCATAAACCTTTGCATCATACGTGTCTAAACTACCATCAAAGCATCTCTAATACTAATATAACCACAATGCATAAACCTTTGCACCATACTTGTCTAAACTACCATCAAAGCATCTCTAATACTAATATAACCACAATGCATAAACCTTTGCACCATACTTGTCTAAACCACCATCAAAGCATCTCTAATAATAATAATAATTGCAATCCAAAATGGATGGAATTGCTTTGCTCGCAAGGCAAATGTAGAGATCAAGTCAATGAATCAATTCCAATATTGGAAACAGAGATATGTGCAAAGTTTAGCATCTGGAAACAGAGATATGTGCAAAGTTTAGCATCAGTCAATTAACCTTGTCAACATAAAACTTACCTGAAGTTCAGAGATCAAGTGTAAGCCATCATATGCATAAACCTTTGCACCATATTCGCTTAAACTACCATCAATGCATCTCAAATAATAATAACTACAATGCATAAACCTTTGCACCATACGTGTCTAAACTACCATCAAAGCATCTCTAATAATAATAGTTACAATCCAAATTTGATGGAATTGCTTTGCTTACAAGGCAAATGTAGAGATCAAGTCAATGAATCAATTCCAATATTGGAAACAAAGATATGTGCAAAGTTTTAGCATCAGTCAATTAACATTGTCCACATAGAACTTACCTGAAGTTCAGAGATCAAGTGTAAGCCATCATATGCATAAACCTTTGCACCATACTTGTGTAAACTACCATCAATGCATCTCTAATAATAATAACTACTGAGTACAATAATAAACCTTTGTACAATTTACGGAGTCAAATTGTTGACTTTTTACTTCCGCTTGTGTTCAATGAACATAGAACACAAAGATGCAGCTGACTCTTAATATGTTAAAATTCAAAAGAATAATGAAAAATTGACTAGGCAATATATATATATATATATATATATATATATATATATATATATATATATATAATTTATATTTTACAAGTAAAAAGTGGGATTACTCAAACTTAAGCCACCAACAGCCATTCTTCAATGATGGAATTATTTTTGAATGCTACCTTCTCGAAAAGGAGCCCATTCGTGCTTCCGCAAATGATGTGGGGCATCGAGTGGGGGTAATGAGCCCTGAAAAAAATGGATACCAATGATAAGTATGTCTATACAGGTATAAACCCAAAGAATGCATACGTACTGTAATTCAACGAGAGAATCCATACCACAAATCTTAAGTTTTTATGCATGGGAAATAGGCTCTTTCTTAGATACTGAGGTGTCTCCATATACTTCAGAATCATAAAGAGAAATGCTGCCCCGCTTTCATTTTCATCTAAATTGGGCTCCAAGGGTATGTCTGAACTATCTTGAGAATTGACTGCATTGTCAAACACAACAACCTGTGAAAACAAAGACCGAACTCATTTTTGTGCTGAAATTTTTCATTTTGTGTCTTTCAATATCTCAGTGCCACCTCTAACAAAGCATATTACTTGTAGTATGCCAGGGCAACAATACATTGACCTTAATCAGTAGCTGCATAATATGCAGCAAATCTAATAACGTAAGGGTATGGGAATAACCTCATCTATCCGGAAAATGGTTGCAGCACGTGCAATTTGTCCTGCCAGCTGTCTTAAATTAATGGCAAAACTGAGTTAAATTAAAAGAAGAAAAAAATCTATTGCACAATCAAACATCTCCCTGATCAAAACAGAGAAAAACGTATATGAACATGTCTGTGTATGACTCTAAGCATATATGATTACCATTTGTTAGTGGAGAAGACACTTACGCGGGTGGCTAGCTCGAGGGACTGTGCATTATCGATGATAGACCCCGGAAGGGCAATGGAGACTGTGGGCAATTCCTTTGAAAGGGCAGAATTACTCCCCTCCAAGTCTTCGTTTTTCTTCTTCTTATGTTTAGAATCGGCATTCGCCGCCTCTGCTTCGATCTCGGGTCTGCTTTTGTTTACATTTTCTCCCTCTCGTTCGTGTCTCTGTTCCTTCTTCTTTTTCACACTTGTCTTCTTCTCCGCGTGGCCTCCGTTAACGGGGGCGAGCTCAAGATCGGACTTAACAGTATTGCACGTTTCGTGAGCCGCGGCTTCTTCCGCTTCTCGTTGGGTTCTCTTCTTTCCCATTTCGACTAGGCCCTACGCACTGAGGGTCTTTAGGGTTTCGTTTTATAGAGCAAATCCAAGCTTGTTCAAGGCCTCAGTGCTCTTAGCGATAATATTCAGTAGTATATATATTTTCAAAAACAAATATTCAAATATATTCGAATATTAACAAAAAGAGGGTCGGATCAAATATGAATTGTTTTATAACTTGAATAAATAATGAATTGGAATTTGAACCTATTGCATATAAGTCGAATACCTATCGAATACCTTGGTATTTGATTTGATTCAATTCGTATACACCCCTGGACATATTTCAACAAAAATACTTTGTTAAGAATATACTCCATATGTGATATGATATACGGAGTAATTACTATCTTCTTTTAGTTTGACATTTTCAAGTCAAACTAGATAAAATTTGAGTCTCAAAAAATTAAAAATTGTAATGAATATTAATATAAAAATGATCTCATCAAAGACCCAATTGCCATCATACAATATCCATCAGCACACTACCGCCCTCTAATTGTCATCATTCTTCAAATTGTCAAACTCTTATTTAGAGGGTAAAAATAATGTCGTTGTTGGGTGGGGTTCCAGTGCCACTGGAATCCGGTGCCACTAGCGGTGCCACTGGCATTTTGGGGCACCTCCGGTGCTCCGTTCGCAAAATTGACGGTTCCTACCCCCCTAACCCACCCCCTAAATCCCCCACCCTACCCCCGCCCCTGCACCCCCACCCCAACCCCGCCGTAAGCCCCCCACAAAATGTGTGGCTATTATATAAAAAGATTTCTTATGTAAAAAAAATCTTTTTATATAATACTCGCTTTGTCTCCAAAAAAAGACTCCTTGGAAACAAAGCGAGTATTATATTAAAAGAGTAAAATAGTAAAAGAATTTTTTTTGAATGGCACACAACCCCGTATAATATTAAGCGAGTATTATATTAAAAGAGTAAAATATTAAAAGAAATATTAAGAGAAATGCACCATTCATTTCTCCCCAACTTCATTTCTCCCAAATTCAATATTTTCATTTTTTAATTTGTTTAATCATTTTAATGTTTTTTTTAAATTTCTTGGGACAAAAAGTATACCAGTCTTTTTTTTAGACTTTACTATTCATAATAATGAGCTCCAACGGGTCCTTTAAAAAATAGTGAAGTATCTATTTTTCACTTTACACGTGCTATATATAAATGACCAAAAGTTATCTGCTATAATAAAATATTAATAAAACTAGGTACGGCACCCAATTGAGATGAGAGGAGAATGATAACTTGGTTTTTATTCGACACAAAGCAAAGAAATAAAAAGAGAAAGCGTATTAAATTTACATGGAAGGCGGAGAGTAGTAGCTATGGTAAGAGCACATATGAAAATAAGAACATCCAAATCATTGTACATATTCTAAACTATGTTTATGGTGGTCCATTTTTAGCATCTCCAACGGAAGAAGTTAAAATCCAACTGCTATAATGCTTTTTAGCTTTTGAACAGTAGATTAAATATCCACTTGCTCCAACCGTGTGCTTCAATTATAGCATATGTACAGTGCCTCCTCTCTTTTCATCCACAAACTCCAACCATATCCCCACAAACTCCCTTCTCTCCTCAAATTATAATAATTTTTTATTAAATAGAGTATATGCAGCATCTTTCATTAATAGAAGCTCTAACTCCAATTATAAAAGATGTTCTATTTTTTGAAACATCCGTTGGAGCAAGAAAATTGCTACAGTATAGTTTATACCTTCTATATTTTAACATTTGAAGGCTGCATTGGAGATGCTCTTAGTTTCCAATTTCTATAAATGTATTTTACGTATACTTTTTCTTCATTTTCTTTTTTTATTATTTTATTATAATTTTGATTATAATAAACAAACATTATAAAACTAGCTTTGTAAAAAATTTAAAAGAGAAACAAAAAAAAATAAAAAAGAAATCAAAAAAAGAAAAGAAATTAAAGCTTCAGTACCAAAAAAAGGAGAAAATGTTTTATTGATTTGTGTTTCATAAAAACGAACCAATAACGAACTTTTTTAGACAAAAAATAAAATCATTTAATTTGAGACAAATGTAGGGTGCATTTATTCTTTTTATTACAGAGTATAAAGAACAGAAAGGGGGGATTGTGCTCATTTTCAAAGCTATACGAAGTAACAAAATTATTCCCTTAAGATTTGAAAGATATATTAGTCTAGAGAGAACGTATGAATATCAAAACGACGAGAGACAATGATGTAAGTTTTAAAATCATGGAGGTGTAACAATGCTTTTTTACTAAACCAGGTAGTGAACTAGTAATGGCGCAATAAACTTAATGCATGCAACTGAGAGGCAACCCATGTAACAAAAAAAATACAGAAGATGACAAAAAATCGGCTTTCATCTCAAGTACAGTAATACCGGCCAATTTATAAATTAGAAAAAGATAGTGTCCTTTCATAGCTTCTGGGTGACCATTGTGTGTGGAGTAGAAGGCTTGAAGCTGAGCCCTACCTAAGACTGCTTGATTAAATCATTACCAGACAAAAAAAAAAGCTCCAGAAGAAGAATGATAACACATCAGCACTCGATCCTGACGGCCCCACTCTCAGAAGAGACGAACCTGGGCTTCCTGGTCACCTGCTCCATGCACTGGATGACGTCACCCACCTGGAAGTCAAAGCAGTTCTGGATGACCAGCCCGCACTCGGACCCCTTCCCGACCGTCTCCACGTCCTGCTTCTCCCTCTTCAGCGACGCGCAGCACCCTTCGAACACGAGCTCCCCGCTCCGCAGAAGCCTCATGGGCGACGCCCTCTTCATCCGCCCGTCAACCACCCGGCACCCGGCGATCTTCACGTCGTCCCCCTTGGCCTTGCTCCTCCCCTTTGTCTCAAAGATGCTCAGCACCTGAGCTTCTCCGGCGACTTTGGTCTCCACAGTCCCCGGAGCCCTTTCGACGATCAACTTCCCCACCTCCTCCAGGAGATGATATATCACGCGGTGCAATATTATCTGCACAACAAACAAACACACCTCACAAGCTTCAGTGTGCCGTAAAAGACTAAGGGGCTGTTTGTTTCAGCCTCTTAATGATTCAGATGTCTGAATGGTTCAACACTTAATGGTCGTGAGCATGGTTCAGACATTTGCCTCTGAATGGTTAAGTATTATATAGAGTCTGAATGGCCTCTTACTGGTTCAGCACTTACCTATTCAGAAGTTGCCAAACAGCCCCTACACTATGTCTGGTTCAAAGAATTTGAAAGAGAAAGGAAAATAGAATGAGATGGGGAACAGTTTTTCTTGTTTGGTTAGAGAGGAAAAGATGATAAAAGTGCAAGGAAAAGAGAATGAGAATGCAAAATGTACTAAGAGGAAAAAAAATCAAATTTCTCCCATTTTGTGAGGGAAATGAGAGAAGACCATTTTCTGTTTTTTTCCTTTTCAAATTCTTTGAACAAAACATACTGTAAGAGTAGATGGATAGATCGAAAACATTGACCGTTTTAGGAAGACTGCACGCACCTTTATGCCGGCTCTGTTAGCTTCCTGACTTAGAGAAGTGGGCGGATTTCTCACGTTGAAACCCACAATACATGCACCACAAGCTTGTGCCAAATCTACATCGGACTCGGAGATTGGCCCAACACCACCATGGACAACCGTTACATTAACCTATTTTTCGCACACACAAACACTAGGGTTGAGTTTTCTCTAGCAAACAAACAAAAGAATACAAAAACAAATAGTAGGCAATTTATTGGAGTACCTGGGGACTATCCAAGCCCTTTAAGACATCCGTGACAGCTTGAACAGTGCCTTGAACGTCTCCTTTTACTATAAATGCCAATTCCACCCTCTTGGGCTTATGCCTGTTTTCCTCCGGTGTTTCTGTATCGTCTGATTGCTCCTCATCTTGCTCCTCCACAAGTCTATCTGCTACCTTCTTATTTAGTCTATCTCTTTCATTTTTCTTTTTCCTTCCATCACTAAGCATCCTTGCCCTTTCCTCAGAATGCACCACGACGATATCATCACCGGCCATAGGTAGCCCTTTCAGCCCTTCAATCTCAACTGGCATTGAGGGATTAGCCTTCTCGGTCAATTTTCCCACCGTATCACGGATAGCCCTTATTTTCCCCCACTCCGCACCCAAAACAACATGCTGGCCACAAACAAGTGTTCCTGTTTTCACTATGGCAGTAACCAATGGACCCCGTCCCTTGTCAAGCCTTGCTTCAACTACGTAAGCTTGAGCTGGCCCATCACTACGTGCTTTCAAATCCATAAGCTCAGCCTGCAGAAGTAAAGCTTCTTCTAAACTATCCAAACCGGTTCTTTTTACTGCAGACACTTCAACAACCTGAACATCTCCACCCATCTCCTCCAAGGGCAACCCTTCTGTTGCAAGCTGAACTTTCACTCTCTGTGGGTCTGCTGCAGGCTTGTCACATTTGTTGATAGCAACAACAATCGGCACGTCAGCAGATTTTGCATGAGAGATTGCTTCAAGTGTTTGAGGCATGACACCATCATCAGCAGCCACTACCAACACAACTATGTCTGTTACTGCTGCACCTCTAGCTCGCATTGCACTGAATGCGGCATGGCCAGGAGTGTCAAGGAATGTGATTGATGCCCCTGAAGACATGCTGACAACAAATGCTCCCAAATGCTGAGTTATGCCTCCAGCTTCATTAGCTGCCACAGAAGTTTGCCGCAGAGCATCCAAAAGTGATGTTTTGCCATGGTCAACATGACCCATCACTGTGACAACTGGTGGACGTGGTAGGAGTTCACCACCTTCAACTGAATGCTGCCTCATGACTTGAACTCCTACTTCCTGGGAAAACGAAACAACTTTAGCTCCTTCAGAGAAGAGAGTTAGAAACCGACCTATTATCTTAAGGAGAAATATAAACAATGAATAACTGTCCACGACTCCACGTGTGTGTGAGGGTGGGCTGTGGGGGTGAGGAAGAAGGGATGATTAGATGTTTAATTTCACTTGAACGGAAGGAAGACCATCTTACAAGAACAAACAACCAGGAATGAGGGTAAAATGATTTACTTATCCATAGCTACTACTAAACACAGGATATAAGTTATCTCCTGAGCTCACTAATGACACGTATACAAACTCAAGTTTCAAAATGTAAGAACTATTTACCATTGCAACTAGCTCAGCAACGTCAATACTGAGAGGGTCAAATTCTGATCCAATTTTCTCCCCCATATTCAAAAGGATATCCTGCACAACAGGTATAGATTCTCCACACCGCTTGGCAAGCTCAACAATCGTCATCCCTTCGAATATTTCAATTTTCCTCTCAGCTGATGAGCTGCCGGCTTTTTTTAGTTTGGGAGGGATGTAAGGTTTTTCAACAGGTGGGGCAGTACTCTTTGTCCTTTTCTTGAACTTTCCTTTCTTTGCAGTCTTTGATCCCAATGCTTCATCATCAAATCTCCTACCTAGTGCTTTTGGAGTGGCATGGAAAGTCCTAAAGACAAACTGTTAATGATACTCCAGAGATTCTTTCTTTACAAATCATGCAAATAATTTCATCCAATATCTTCATTTTTCACAAGGGCAAAGCCATTAATTTTCACTTCAGAGAATTTACTTAAGAGAGGTCAGTCCAACTTAAATAGTTAAATAAAGCCTTATCCCCATCTAATAGAACTCTGCAAGTTATAGCACATTGTATAGCAAAGCGCAAGCAATTGAAAAGGGAACCGGGGGTGGGTGGGGGGTGGGGGGGAGCATGCATATACTCACATACCAGCATTCAATTCAAACTCAGATTATAGGAATGAGATACTTGTCTCAATCTTTCTTCCTAACAGATGAACAAAAGTTAATTTAACATCTCTTCAATCCATTCACGGCTCAGACTCACTTAATGTAAGAAACTATTTAACCAGCTTTTGTAGTGATAACAGATGCCTTAACACTTCCCCATTATTTTGATCAGTTCTAAGAGAAATATGATTGCACACAACCCCGTATTATATAGAAGAAGCTCACATTCTTAGTTGCCAATCCTTCTTTACACAACTTCTACAAAGTTGAAATTATTAAAACATCCAAATAAGTAAAACTGTGCATACAATGAATTTCCCTTCCCTTATAGATAATGATTAATGAGTGTTTTACTTATCATTCTAACTCTCTCCACAAAAAGAAACATATTTAAAAGTACAAACAGGATTTCAGGGCTGGCAAAATGTTTCACTAGAAAAGCTTACAACATCGTCTTTGCACTGTAAATAAGGAAATGCAAGAAATAATGTGTTGATGTACCTTATAAATGTCTTATTGGAACAAGTGCCAGCATTTCCTGCCAATAACTCCGGACATAGATAATATCCTGCAAACAGATTTCAATTCAAATACACAAAACTCATGTAAGCACACCGCACACTTGCCCACCATTTGTCTTTTTACTCTTTTCTTAAGATCTCAGGAGATTAGAATAGTTAAGGGAGAAGGTCCTGCAATTTTTTTATCCATGCAAACACGCCCGAACACAAACCGTATACGTGGAATCGATAAAAATAATCATACCCATAGGCCATAGTTTTAAAAATTTGTAAACAAAGGCTGGTCAAGGGACAACATCGAATGATTGGAATGAGATGTGTTATACATACCCTCCGTATATCTAGCCAAAATGGCAAGTGATCTTAGCGCCTCACTTAGATTGGGGGACACCAACGCTGCTGCTTCTTTGGATGTCAATGTCAAGTTTTTCCTGAGACAAGAAAACATACACTGCAAAAGAACAAGGTGAGTATTATCATATTTCTTCAAAGCATATAAGACTTTAGCAAATTGTATGACTCTAAAACATCTTTGAACTTTTTTCATTTCCCAGCCAGTCATATCTTGACAAAAAGAAAAAAAAATGTGATTTTCAAGGTTATAATGAATATTGTCATAAACATACCCTCGTGTTGTCCAATTATAGGACTTATGGCAATGGATATGACATGGTGGAAGGTGGTGGCGGAACAAGAGCAGGGTGTCATGAAATTTGGCAGAATTTATCCGAACCAAAATAATCCGCCAACTACCAGAACTCAATTAACACAATATTTTTCTTCCAGATACTTGTTTTCAAGAAATGAGACAAGAAAATGAACCATTTTCAACTTTTAGCCAAATGCCAGAAAAGGAAAATGACTTCAGGAAAATAACTCATTTTCTATAAGTTATTTTCCTGGTTTCCAAACGGACCCCTGAAAACATAGGGATAAACCATGGAATTTATAATTGGCCATTTTCAGTCAAATTTTTCATTCATTACACAACATTGTAGATTTGTAACATGTCAAATAAAAACTCACATGAAGAATCATGAATGAGATACAATAGTATCAATGAACTAGAAATACACATCACCTTAGAGCACTATGCTCCAAATTTAGTTCATTTACTGAAGATATTCTCAAAGTAGGTGAATAAGTAATCCTTGTAACCAAATATATGTGACTTTTTTTATTTGTTGGAAAGATATTACTACAAGCACAGAATATCAAGTTTTATGAATAAAACATACTCCCTCTGTCTCAGTGTATTCGTCCAGTTTGACTTTTTTGAGTCAAGTTGGATGAACTTTAATCACCAATTACTTTTAATTTGTATTACATACTGATACAATAATTTAAATATCTAATAGTTCTCAACAAGATAAATTGATTGAAATAATTTTTATACTAAAATAAATTGCCATTTTTATTTAATTGAGATCTAAAGTTCATCTAGTTTGACTTGAAAAAGTCAAACTGTACACTGGGACGGCGATAGTATAAAAAAGAGATTATTTTATAAATAATTGAGATGATTTCAAATATTCATGTGCCGCAAGATGGAATTGTGAATCAGAAATTGCACCTTTTTCCCTACAACTCTCCACGCCATTCATATGGTCAAACCTTTGCACCTTCAAACAAGAAAGAAGTAGAAGCTAAATAATATTCCATTGTAGTTAAAAACTAAAAATACTTATATATACTTGATGAGTGAGCCAAAGCAAAAGTAAAACCACCAAAATATGCCAAGGAAATAAATATAAAAGCCAAGCTTCAGAGCCAAAAAAGAATGTAAACAAAGCGCATGTGAAATGCTACATAATTGAAGAAGATGAAACCTGAAACGGGAAATTCAAATTTTTATCATATTCTGCATCCAAGTTCTTTTACTAACCATTTGATAAACTTTTAAACCATGAATAGGTGGGCATGATAGAGGAAAAGGATGAGTTGTTGGGCAATATTGAAAAAAAATTCAAACCCAGAATTTGTAATTCAGATTATATTCATTAATAAGATCAATACGAAAGCAATAAAACAAATATCCTAACAAGTCAAAGGCTATAGGATTCGAAATTCTTCCACTTCTAGCCATGGGAAAGAGAGGGGTTCTTCATCTATCACAGGGATCTCTTCATATCTCTAACAGAACACAGCTAGGTCAGATGCAAAACGAGTTTAGGGTATCGGGAATGTTGTTAGTTCCGAAAGGGTAGCTTGTTGATGATGGGTGCCAGTTTCTAGCAGCAAGTTTGACGGGTTTTTGGAGAATATGATTTGCACATGGTGGAGATAAGGATGCATGTGACAATACAGAAGCATAGAGCAGGGCTCGTCCTGTGTACTTTGTGGCTTATGGACAAGTTCTCGTCATGAGGCCTATCTTAAAAATTAAAAATTAAGAAACATGCTTTTTGAGCAATTAAGTATAATAAAAACATGTAAGTAAAATATAGAGACAGGAATCACTTCAATAATCATCATATAAATAGCAAATTTTAAAGAAAGTGGCAATACAATATAACAATGGTAGGCTAAAAATTACAAAATTACAAATATTATCTCAAAACATTTCTTGAAGAACATTAGCGAAATTGCCAATGACACCATCATCATCAACATTTCCTAACATGTTATGCTCCGTAGTTAATATTTCCAATCCATTCAAGTATTCAACCTTTCTTGAGACATAGTTGATTGCAAATAGTGTTTAAGAGTCTTCAACTTTGAAAAGCTTCTATCAATTATCAACAACATCATCGAAATCATTGGCAAGGTTATAATGACACATTGACACTAGCCTCTCGTGTCATAATATGACATGGGGCACCTACAATGGTTTCTACCCCTACTACCCTGTGTCATATTATGATGTTGGAGCACAATGTCATTATAATCGCACCGCTAAATAACTGTTTTGTTAAATAGATAGCCAAGTTTTTAACAAAATCACAAATTTCAATGGTTGTGACTTCATCATTCGACAAAAACTTTTGCAACATTCTCAATTGGTAGTTAAGATTCATCATTAACGGGACAATTCGGATTCATTTTCGACCAACCTTTCATGTTATCATTTTAAATCAAAAGAGAATTTGGTAGTTGTGATCCATCTTTAATGGGACAGTTGGGATTCATTTTCAAAAAAAAAAATCCATTGATCTTTTTTTACTTAATATTGCTTCTCTGATACCTGAGTATATTTTCCTCTCTTTATGCATGTTCGCAAGGATAAAACAACAATAAAATGACAAATTCATTTTACTCGTATGTGTGTTTGGTGTATAATGATTAAGAATGTTAATGAGCCTCTACGCTATACTTATGAGTTATGCCTTACAAAATTAGATATACAAACAGTCAAACAACAGAAAATTGCACAAGAATCAATAATTATATGCCTCATTCTGATTTCTGAATCTTAATTACGCATAAGAGAAATATTAAAAAAATAATCACTAATCTGACTAAAGAAATGAATGTTAAAGAAAGCATTCTAAAGTATAAAGATTGAAAAAACAATGTTCGAAAAGGCGGAACGCAAACCCGCCTCAAGGCGCGCCTCGTAACTTTTTCCGGATATTACGCACTGGAGCTAATCCCGTTTTCACGCTATAGGTTTTTTTACGCAATTCTCTGAAAGGCGTACGCCATGGGGCATACGCGCCGGTGCGCGCAATAAGGCTTACGCACTTCAAGGATTAGAAATTTGGAAATTAAACGATTAAAATTTTGGGTATTGAAGGCTAAAGCTGTCAATTACTCCAATTAATTAACCCAATTAAGTGTATATATCCTAAAATTACCCAAAATTAGTGTCGATTACCCTAATCTTTGTCGATTACCTTTTGGGAGCTACGAACCGTCTCCAGCGCCGGCCGTCTTCAGTCTTCTTCTCCGGCAAAAAGGTATGTTTCTTTGTCTGCATCTCTGCTCTTTCTCTCCAGCACATGCAAAGGATAGGGTGCTGCGTTTTATGTCTGCTTGTAATTTTAGGATCTCTGCGTTTTATGTCTGCTCTTTCTTTCCAGCACATCCAACTTAACTTAGCCTTTTTCTCTTTTTACAATTGTCAAGTGGTGCTATTTTTTCTTTTTCTTATTTTTTTGGTAATCTTTTTGTGAAGTACACTAGCATTCAATTGATGTTTTTTATGAGTTTATGATTGGTATTTTTTCAAGTAGTTGGATGAGATGATTTTTTTACCTGTTAATATCCTTTTTTTTCTTCTTTTTTTGATTACTGATGTGCTAATTGTTCTATTTTTTTTGTTTTTAAGATGAATTATTGCATAGTATTGTATTGTTTATTTTAGTGTTTCAGAAATTCCGAGGAAGAGAATGAAGGAAATGCAACATCTTTTGATCCTAATTTCAAGCCGTTAGACACTGATGAACTTTTTTTCAATTCTTCAATTTAAGCTCATCACTTCGAGCAAAATTATGTCTGATTCCATGTTAGACTTTGTTATGTTTGCGATGTATTGCTTTGACAATATACTTTTTTCATGTTTTTGGATTATTTATGTTATACATTATGTTTGGTTTTAAATTATTTTGTGAATGTTTTTCAATTTAAAAATTGAGGCTTACGCCTCAAGGCTTACGCAATACGCCATGAAATGAAAACGCCTCAAAACCGCAATACGCCTTTTCGAACATTGTGAAAAAACACTCATTACCTTAAGGTCTTGAAGAAGTGATTTTATGCTTTGACCATCTTCAGCTTGTTGCATCAGTACTCAGCAAGTCGATCTAAGACCGACATCAGTGCTTTGTCTAGTTGAGATTTTCAGAATTCACTGCATGAGTAGTGCCTTCCGCTAGGGGCCGGAGCTAAATCCACAAGTGCCCTGTGCAAAATAAAATTTGTGGCCCCATTACACCTCATAGTAGCAAAATTTACATCAATTTCATAAGTATAAAATAGAGTAAATTATATAAAAGGTCCCCAGTTATAGATCGTTTTACATATTTAGTCCCTACATATCAAATATTACTAATTTAGTCCCCAATTATTATATTTATTTCCACGAATGGTCCTTTGTTAACATTTCCGTTAAGAACGTGGATAAAATTGTATATTCATACTTCTCTCTCCTCAATTAAGCTTTTCTTCATCTTCTCATACTCTTTCCCAAACTCGTCGCTGAGTTTGAAGCTCTTAAACCCAAAATTTAAATGATCGTTCCTCCAGTTAGACAAACAATTGAGAGAAGAGTGATGATTTTGGTTTAGGGTTCAAAGCTAGAAACTCAGCGACGGGTTTGAGAAAGGAGTACAAGAGAGGAGAAAGCTTAATTGAGGAGAGAAAGGAGTGTGAATTTATAATTTTATCCACGTTTTAATGAAAATGTTAACAAAGGACCATTCGTAGAAATAAATATAATAATTGGGGACCAAATTAGTAATATTTGATATGTAGGGACTAAATATGTAAAACGACATATAACTGGGGACCTTTTATGGAATTTACTCTATAAAATATTATATATGTTACAATAAATATGAAGTAAAGAAATCTAATTAAAAGTTCACAATTTACATAAAGGGGGACATCTTTTTTGCATGTTTAGTTGCAAATCATCTTGAACTACAAAGCATTAATTTTTGTTTCTTCTCAAGTTTCACATTCAAAAGATTCAAGCTATATGCCAATATTAGAGCCAATTCATTTCTAAACTTTTAATCCTCTTTGCATGTATCTAAACTAACAGAATTTGAGATTATGTGAGTCATTCAAGTTTCCTTTTCTTTTTAGGTTGAACTATAACTACAAGTAAAACAATATGCGAAAGAAATGTAAAACTCAAAGAAATTGATGAATTACTAAATCATTATACAGAGTATCATATTACTTCTAAATAGATTGTAATGAGTGTTGCATGTTCTAAAAAATGTAAAAAAAAAAGGTTTTTATAATAAATCTCAAAAAATTAATTAATAAATTATAAGATAATTTAATTTTATTGAACAATTTAATAAATTTCAAAAAAATTAAATTTTCTAAGGCAACTTAATAAATTTAAGAAAATGAATGGAATTTTTGAAGAACATGTCAAGGCTAAATGACTAAATCATATACTCCGTGCACTAAAATATCATATACTCCGTAATATTCTACAATGGCGCTGTTAAAGGCTTTGTGTTTTAGGATAAAACATAGGAAATGAGAAGGATAACCCAAAGAAATTTCAAACCGAACCTGGAGAATCGCTGAACCGGAGATGGGGAATCAGGAAAAGGGATTGCAGGTGGATCCTAAATTGAAGCTCGACCCTCGCCGGAGTTGCTCTCTCGGTCCGGCAGCTCCACCGACTCTCTCTGTCTCCAGGTAGGTTCCGACTCTCTCTGAGTATCCGCCTCTCTCCGTCTCAGGCTCGCAAGGCAGATAGGCGCAGTGGAAGCCAGCCGTGCCACCCGTCTTGGCACCGCTTCAGGTTCAGTCTGCCACCGTCCAAAGCTGTGTGAAGGAAGCCGCTGTCGAGGTTCGCAATATAGGCTATGGGGGTAACAAGATTTTTCAGTAGAAGCAAAATAACAAGATTTTGATTTTCTTAAGATGGATTATTCAACCTGATGAGCAAACCTTAGATATTACAGCAGATGTTCTTGAGCATAATTGACTACACCATTGATTACAAAAAGAAACAGAGCAGCGAAGATTGACGAAAATGCGAGACAATTAGGGCTATGAGGGAGATTTTGTGAATGAATTTATATTTATACACAATGCTAAAAAATTCATCAAAATCCACCTTTTTAAAAATATCTAAAAAATTATGAAATTGTTGAATACTATCATATTTAAAAGGATTTTTTTAAAATTTCTATTGAATACACCCAAATTTTAAATGACTTTTTTAAATCTGAATTGAATAACTACAAAAAATCCATCAAAATTCTGATTAAATACATCCCCTAAGATAGAGTAATCTTGAGAGCATCTCTAAGAGGGTGTTTGGGAGCGTGGTGACTCATGTAAAAGTAGAAGTCATAATTTAGAAGCAGAAAACATGTATTTTTAGCCTTGCTAGAAAGCTTTTCTAGATCTTAATTTTAACTTCTAAAGCCATAATTTATAAGTTAAAGCAGATTAGCAAATATATAAAAGAGTGTTTTACTCTGTAGTAAAGTAGAAGCTATAAGTTATTCTCAAATGCAATCCCAAACACCTTTAACTCATTGTGGAAAAAGTTTACACTGTCAACACTCTTTTATATATTTAGTTTTTTATGCTCACTTCAATCATATTTTTTATATAATACACTTTAATAATATTTTATTACTTTAAAGTATTTTTTATGATAAATATATTTAATTTTTGGTTTAATTACAATCAAATCTATGATATACACAATCTAAGTGATCTATTTTGATACTTTTTTATGTTTTAATCTTATTTATGGTGATTTTTTTTCTTTTCTCTCTTCATTATCTATCTATCACTTTATTATTTTATCACACTTTTTTTAAAACCAAAGATTGCATTAAATTAATGGAATGATGAAATCTGGGGGTAAATGAACCCATTCACCCAAGCTCTGAGAAGAATGAGAAGCTTGCGCCAACACATGCGTTGCCTCATTAGCAGAGCAATATACAAACTGAAAGTAAAAAACTCCCCTACATAAGACAACAAGGGTTTTACAATCATCAATAATTGAAGAGAAATAAGACCAATATTGTGATGAATTATTGACCCATAGAAGTAATAGCTAGTCTTGTACAACCATGGGTCCATGTATATATAGATGATGAAGCTCTAGATATAGCTGATACTCCTGATAGATTTTAAATTGGTTGATCTGTTGGAGCCCAAAAAGATGAACGGTAAAGATTAAAAAGAATGTATTCAATCTAGATTTTGTGATTTTTTGGATTTTAGAATTTAATGAGTATGAATTGAGATTTTAAAAAGTATTTTAAAATCTAAGAATATTCAATTTGGATTTTAAATTGTCTATCGAAATCTAATGGTATTAAACATTTTATAGATTTTAAAGGATTTTTATTATAGGTAGATTTTGATGGACTTCACACTTATTTTTCTTAATAAAATTCTTCTCACAAATCTCTCGTCCCAACCATGGATTTTCAAGGAAACTTTAGCCTGGGAGATATATAGGTACATATAGCCTCGGATTTCTGCTTTGTTACTGTTGTTGTGAGCTTTCCACCATAATCATTGTTTGAGCTCTAATCTTCCGTTCATTCATTGTTCATCTTCAATTGCATATTTGCACGTGCTTTTGTTCCTCCTCTCCCTTATTCTTTGTTATGGTGCTTGCATAGAATCACACAATTGAACAAAATCCTTCAAAATCCTCATGATGAAATCTTTTAAAATCTATCTAACTCTGTATAGAATTAAAAAAATTTATAGATTTCACATAATCCATGAATTCTAAAGAATTTATAAATATCTTTTAAGATATGTATTAAATACACCCTTCTAAAAATGCTATTTTTTGTTTTTAACTGATGCATTGGAGATGCTTGACAAAGTAAAAAACTTATATTTATTAGAAATTTTCATATTTAACCTTTTTAGAAAATGTTATTTTTTAAAAATAAAGAAGCCTCTTGCGAAACACAACGTGACACCGTTCAAGAATCATGTTTGCAAAACTATTGATGCAATCTCTCAAAATAGAAATCAAAGTCTTACTTGGAGTTGCAAAGACTAGCAGGATTTTGTTAATAATGTGTCCACTTGATATTTTTGAGTCCTTATCCTAAATTTAAATCAAGATTAAACAATTTATATTCAAGACAACTTATAGTTATCAATATTAACTATGATTGGGTTGTAATAAGTTATTTATATGCTATCAAGGACCTAGAATTCAATAGAGCGATTGATGTTACAAATATATGTATGATTACAATTGACTGAGAAGACGAACGATCACGAAAGATAAATCATATAAGTATATGAGAGGGGTGGAGTGAATATCACATATGAATTTTGCCTCCCTTGAGCATGGATTTCCCTCTCTCTATAATACTTCCTCTATCCTAAAAAGATTTACATTGTTACTATTATGGTAACTCGATAACTTTTGCTTATTTGCATATTTTTCATTGATTATTTGATAAAATTAAGCATTCTTGTTATTCCTTGTTTTGTAGAACTTTTGATGCCGTTTTAAATATGTAAATTGTACATTTTGTCTTTATATCAATTTAAAATAAAATAATTTTAAAAAAGATAGAATTGTGTATGTTGTTCGAATAATGCAAAAGAAATTTTGGATGGATCATAATTGATTATAGCGCACCCAAGTAGCAAAAAATAAATAAATAATATATATACATTAAAATTTAAAATAAACTTCTATTTTAAAAATAGAAATGTCTTAGAACTAAACAAATTATATAACGCATATTTTAATTTTATTAAATAAATAAACTTTATTTGTAGAATGTAAAAAATTTTGAATGTATACAAGTTCGTGTAAAGTAGAGGTTAATAGTAGTAGTTTAATATTCCACACAATGACATAACTGAATCAATCACAAAAATAGATTTGGAGTTGTGCTTTGATGATCATTAGATCTATATGTAAAATGTGGACTTTTGACATAAAGATCTTTTATTTTTTTCAAAGAGCCCAATTCATCCAAAGCATGTTGATGGGTTTTAGAACTCGGGACCTAAGAGACTAGGTAAAAGAGTATCGAACAAGGACCGAGTGCCTTTGGTTGCAAGAGTAGGGTAAGTATATTAGCTTGGTAGTAAAATGAACGTGTCTTTTTCTCCTCTAAGGGATGAGTATTTATATAATTCCTTCTTCTGCTTGGGCTTCCTAGTCGTTAGTCTACAACCTATTGGGCTGGGCCCACCAAGTCAAGCCTTTTGATTGGTGGCGTAAGAAACATGATTACAAACTAGGGTGGCTACAACTAACTTACAAACAATAGGGTGGCTACAACCAATTGTACAAACAAGCGTAACTCATCCTGAGAAGGCTAGAACATATCAGCATTAGCCTTGTTAGCCATGGGAATGAGCCATATCATGCATTTGGTCATTTCCCCCTTCGGTATATGTCATCTCATGACTCCATCTAGAGAAGAGCATAAAGACCGGGACCGAAAAGATTGACCGAGACTGACTAGGATTTGGACTTGAAAGATTGAGACCGAAGTAGTCCTTGAGACTAGTCTAGTCCAAGACCAGTAGTCTCAAATGTTCCTTAATATTTAAAGAAGACTAGGACTAGTCTAAGACTAGTAAAAGACATGTTAAGGACCTGAACTGGTCCGGGACTAGCAAAAGATTGGTCTAAAGACTAGGACTAGTCCAAAAGACTAGTCCTCTAGAGTCTAATTATATTACTTGTAAATTACGGAGTATATAGGGAGTAGTATATACCGAGTAGTACGTATAAAAATCTTAAAAAAATAATATAGAGTAATACAAACTAGAAATGATTAATACTTCTTGGCTTCCCCTATACCCTAAGTATTTTCTTAGAGTTTCAAGATAACCTCAAACGTTACAACACTCTGTCCTAGAGCAGTAGAGTTAGCCCCTAGAGATGTCCCTAAAGAATTAGCAATTGAGCGAGCGAAGTGCAACATGCAATCTCGACCGATGCGAAAAGAGTTGATGGACTATTTGGTAACCCTGGCACAACATCGCAAACTGGAATCTTAACCCAATATGTTGGGACTAGAGACCGGACCGGATTGGACTACCGACCGGACTAGATTGGACTATTGGTCTTATTTGGTCTTTGATTTTAATAAGAAGACCGGACTAGTTAGGACCGGGTTTTTAAAAAGACTAGTCCGGTCCAATCCTTTACTGTAGCAGTCTTTTCTAAAGACCGTAAAGACCGGTCTAATCTGACCGCATCGATCCTTTTGCTCATCTCTAACTCTCCATCCACTCTATATGATGCCCATATATGTTTCATGTGTATGGGACTATGGGCCTCCCTCACGCCAAGTTTGGTCACTGGCCCAACTTGCTTAATTAAAGTTATCTTGAAGTATATAAAATATACTCTGTACATTTTTTAGTTATAATTGACCATTTCACTAACTAGTTCAGCTTATTAGCCCTTGACTTACTCACTCATTCGTGTCAACATTCGACATAATTTAAGCACATTCTCTCTTTTTTTATATTAAAAAATATACTCCGTAGTCTGTAATATTTCGAGTAGTTAACAAATTCAAAATATATAATCTAGTTTACAACGCTCTACATAGATCATTGATTATGACTTTGTAAGGGAACATTGTTTTTTATTTGCGTTAGGATTTTAAATAAAATTTTAAAGGCCGCCGCCAGATAGTCTTTCAAAACACTAACGTAAAACTCTAATGATGTTGTCAAGCCAGACTAATAGTTCAGCCGCCATATCGTATTTTACTTTTACCACAACAAATACCCCGATATAATGGTGATGACACTAAAAATGAAGGAAAAAATCATTTCAAAGTTCAAACATTTATTTATTTTTCAGATGAATTATAAATTTACAGGAAAAATAAACATATAGTCCTAACTATTACAAAAAAAGAGTTGCCACTTGCCAGTAATCAGCTCCCACTTCACCTCCGCGGGGCGGGTTTGTAAAGCACAGTGGTAACATATTCGGAGCCAAGTTGTTGCGTTGTTGACACGGCAACGGCTTCCACAGGAAATGATCGGCTTTTGTTTTGAGCAACCGTGTACACATGGTTTAAAACCACATGGTTGGGTGGCGGCGACGAGGATGAGGCATCTCCACCTCTTGTGCTCATTTTGTTTAACACACACGTCTTCAGATGTGGAGGGAGCCGCGGAGGTCCCCGTTTTTCCTCTTCTTCCGTGATGTAGAAGATATTGTCGTAGCTTGACTCCGGGGGTGGTGGGGTTTCAAACCCAGGGACAATTGGTTCACACTGCACACATATAACATACATTAACTCAGATCTATTAAGAACCCAGAAAACCTTATCACATTTCCAAACATAACCTCAAGAAAGGTTCAACGAATGCCATCATGTAAAGGGTATGATTGTAAAAAAACATGGCATTCACTAAACCCTTCTTGGGCATTTTGATACGCTTAATTAGACTCTCTGCTTACTTCATTTCTGACTTGTGGTGGGTTGTTCATTTTGAAGAAGTTTAGAGATATAGAGACCTTGGCAAGGATGAATATCTGGTCTTAAATGGAAGAGCCTAAAAACAGATATTGTTATTCTGCAATGTGAACAATAGCTTTCAAATTATAGTCATAACTTATAGCCAAATGTACAAAATCCACATATGCACACAAAAGTTCAGTCAAGAACAATCCCTAGCATCCTTGCCACATTTGGAAGAAAACACAGAAATGGTGATTAATCAACATACTAAGAATTGATGATCTTCTTCTTCAAACTAAGTCTTCAATGAGTTCCCTCTTTATCATCCTTCTCGAATGAGTTTGATATTGTTTGAAGAGAAACATCGGTATCTATAGAATGTGTTAGCAACATTAATGAATAATTTAACCCCATACATGCAAAATTCATGGGATTCAATTCCATAGAATTAAATTCACCAATTCCAATTCATTTTTTGCACTATCAATTCCAAATTTACATAATTTTTGTGCTACCAAACACCAAAATTGGAATTGAAGTCCTCAATTCCAATTCCATAGTTTGAATTCCATGTACCAAACGGGTCCTGAGTATTTGGTTGAGTTGGTTCTTTGACACTTAGCTTCTACCTATCAATTGTAATTAATACGGAGTATGTTAATTTCCACAATTTTCAACAAAAGCACATATGTTAACTAGCACTTAGTTATTATAAGTTAGTTGCAAATGATGAATTATCCTATTACCTCTAATTCTCTAAAGCTCACTTTCCAAATAAATACAGTTTATTAAATTAATGGGATGATTTCCTATTTTATCGTCAACTCAAAATTGGACATTTTTTGTTGTTATATTTTAAGAGATAACTTTGAGTTTCCAATTTTCACTTGCAAATCACGTTGATTGTTTTCTTTTTTTTGTTTTAGATTTATATCGAAAAATGGTAGGAAGCATTTGCAAACCATACTTATGACTTTATGAGAATGGTGTGTGTGGTTCTAGCTTACTTTAATATAGTTTTTTTACTCTTTAGAGCATAGGAAGGCCTTAGAACATTTTTTCCCCAAACCTAACACTCGAGTGAGATATAATGGATTTGTTTGGTTTTGTTTACTTAGAAACTACAATTTCATCCAATAACAGGGCGGGGGAAAAAACTTAAAAATTTCATATGGACCTATATAAAATATTCTACTAACTGGTAACCACTTAAAATCAACAAGTATCACCATTTCTAGCATAAATTTGGATAAGTTCACTATTGGTGACTGTGGACGCTTGGGTGTGTGAATTTCTTTTTTTTTTGTAAAAAAAAAGAGCTCACTGTTTTTTGAGCAAGATTGAATCTTCCACTGTAAAAAAATCTTACAACAGTAGTTTAACACTATGTTTGGTTCAAGGAATTTGAAATGGAAAAGAAAAGAAAATGAGAAAGAAAACAAAATTTTATGTTTGGATAGAGAGAAAAAGAAAAGAAAACTGGAAGGAAAAGGAAATGAGAAGACAAAATATACTAAGAGGATGGAAAATCAAATTCCTTTGATTTTGGTGAGGAAAATGAGAGAAGCCGAGGGAAAACTATTTTCTTTTATTTTTCTTCCAAATTGCTTGAACCAGACATAGTGTGAAGGTTTTAGAATGACTTGACACCCTCCATCCAATGCACCTTAAAAAACCAAATGACCAGACCAAAACTGTCCAATTTGTGAAGCCAATAATCAAATTAAACCTACACACATATAATCCTACCACACATATTCAATCAATTAAATTGGATATTCAAACAGAGAAAAAAACCAACAAATATAATCAGAAGAAGAAGAAGATGATGATGATGATGAAATGGACCTTGAAAGGGTAAAACATAAGAGCAGAAGAAGTGAGGGGCCAAAGAAGCATGAGAGAACAGAGGAAAGCATACGATTGAAAAGAAATTAAGCAGGAAATTCGGGGGTGAACAAGCGTTAAAGCGTGAAGAAGCCATGAAATGAAATTCATAAAAATAAAAACAACACTTAGATTTCTTAATGTTAGATTTATATGGAAAATGCCAAAATGGTAGGAAGCATTTGCAAACCATACTTATGAAAATGGTGGTGTGTGTAGTCCTTTTTACTCCTTAGAGCATAGGCAGGACTTCGAACAATATCCCCCAAACCTAACTCTTGAGTGAGATATAATTGATTTGTTTGGTTTTGTTTACTTAGTAACTACAACTTCATGAAATAACAGGGGGAAAAGCTTATAATTTTTATATGGTCCTGCATCAAATCTTCTACAAACTGGTAACCACTAAAACCCAACAAAAAATATAATCATTTTTAATCAATAGCGTAAGTCTAGAAAATTTTACTGTTAATCACTATGGGCTCTTGGGTGTGTGAATCACTATGAGCTCACTGTATTTTGAGCAAGAATCTTCCATTGTAAAAATCATTTTCTTAAAAAATCATTCTAAAAATCCTTAAAAAACAGTACTTTAAAGGTTCCAGAATGAAATGACACCCCCATCTAATGCGCCTTAAAAAAATCATATTACCAGACCAAAATTGTTCAATTATGAAGTCAATAATCAAATTAAAGTTCAAAAATACTACACACACATCATCCCACCATGCATGTGTAAATGTGTAAACAATTAAACTGGAAATTAAAACAAAGAAAATAATCAACAAATATAATCTAAAGAAGAAGAAGAAGAAGAAATGGACCTTGAAAGGGTTAAGCAGAGGAGCATAAGGAGTAAGTGGGGAAGTAGCCACCTTCCCTTACTTAAAAGCGACAAAAAAGCCTGAGAAAAACGGGAGAAAGCAAAGGATTGAGAAGAAATTAAGCAGGAAATTTGAGGGGCAAAGAAGCGTTAAAGCGTGAAGGAGCCATGAGATGAAATGCATAAAATAAAAATAAAAACATACGCAGGAAATGTGAAGAGGGCAAGGCACACCCCGCGAGGGTTGATGCCCAACTCCATGTGAGATCACCTTCACCTCCATCTCATCCCCTTGTTTGCTTTGAACGCGTGAAGCTGATTTGCGTTCGATAACCCAAATCTTGGGTGAGATAGAGAGAGCCTAGAGGCGTTCCATTTATTAACCTCTGCTTTTTTAGCTTTTGTTTAGATGAATGGTTAAAAATTGAGTACATATATTCCCTCTCTCCCATTTTAAATTGCATATTTGTCTTTTTTCTCCATCCCATAATAAGTTGTCTGTTACTTGTTTTTGTAAATTTTTAAGAGTAAAATACCTAAACTACCCTTAGAATAAATCACTCTTCTCCACCTTATCTTCTCATTCATCGTCACTCCTCCTAAAAAATAATGACAATTTCAGAAAATCAACTCTATATTTTCTTTTCCTTAAATATGTCCAAAAGTCAAAACAGACGATTTAAAACGAGACGGAGGAATTAAAAGAAAAAGATGGTGGATTACATATTACTTACCCCTTTTGCGGAGTACTTTATTAGAAAAGTAATGAATTTGGGATGAATGACAACATAGTTTTCAGAACCGGACCGGTGACCGAACCGGTCAAGGTACTGGTTCACTAGTTTACTGGTCGAACCAGTAGTTCAACTGGTCGAAGTGGTTTAAACATATTTAAAAATTATATAAATATAAATAAATAAATATATATATGTGTGTGTGTGTGTATGTATATGTATATATATTTACACATACATACATACATACATATAGACACACACACATTCTTATTTATAAATATCTAAAAAAGTAATTTATAAATTTAAGTAATATTATATTAATATACTTGAGTTATTTTATAAAATTAAAAAATAAAATTTACATATTAAAAAATATAAAAGAATTTTAAATGAAGAGTTGATTTTATTTTTTTCAAATAAGTTGTTTAATATTTAAAAAAACGAAATCTTTGCATGATTTGCATTTTGTAATAGTATCAATAATATCAATGATTTCGTGTTTGACTCATAACTATATAATATTATATTTATAAAATTGAAAAAAATTTATATACAATTTTTTTGTAATTATGAAATATTATAAAAGATTATGTGAATATGTAACAAAAAGCACTATTGGTTGGATTGTTAGGAGCTCAACCAAATGTCTAAGAGGTCTTGGGTTCAAACTCCCATGGAGACATGTTTTGGAAAAAATCAGCAAAAAAAAGGAGACATGTTTTGGAAAAAATCAGCAAAAAAAAAAACCAAATTGGGCGCACCGGTCCAACCGGCCGGTTCTTACTGGTTCGGGCCGGTTCGAAGCAGGTTACGGTCCAATGGGCCGGATCGGTAGGACCGCCGGTTCACGGTCCGAATCGATCGGTCCGGTCCGGTTTTTAAAACTATGAATGACAAGGAAAAGTGAGACGATTATCTCGGGACTCCCTATTGTATTTTAATATATAATAATACTTTTCTTTAATTTAAATCAAAGTTCATCTAATTTGAACAAAAAACAAATTGAATGAATAATCTGGAAGAGAGACATTATGTAACAACCCAACTCGTATAATCCAAATACATGGATCAGCGGGTCGAATGCTACCAAATTACTCCGTAGTATCCAACATCACGCTTTTCAGATGATTTAAAACCATTTAAATTAATAGATTATTTCAAAATCCATCGGAGAAAATGAAAATATGCTTAGGTGTTGAACCAAAACACAACTTTAGGTTCATGCCTGAAATAAAATAAGTTATGTAAAAATAAAGAGCATTTCTAATAATCAAGCATATACTCGCACATCTCCGCATCCTCGTTGCCATCCAAGATTGGTTTGGGTTCATATTATCCTTGGTTACTTGCATGTAGCAAACAAATACACTACACGCTCAGCGATGAAGGAGAGCGAGAAATATCTAACATTTGAACATATACGTAAGCGAATCCACTAATTTATAATTATCACATGATATCAATACATACAACAAAAAAAATACCACATAAAAAGATCATAACAGTATTTATTATGTTTGACTCAAAAATTAGTTAAAATTGAAGAGTACAATTGAAGGGGGTAGGGGGTCAATTCGAGTCAAGTCGGGGTGGGTAAGTTTACAGGAGGGTAGAAACCGTCAATTTTTCTAACAGAGCATCGTAAGGGCCCACTTGGAGCTCGATCATAGTATGACACTGGGATTCAATGTCACTTGAACCTTCCCATCAAATATCACTATATGGTTATGTCTTTTCATCTTACGCTCTCTTAAGCGGTATGAAGTGGCATGAGGTGGTGTCACAAATAATAATACTCCGTATAAATTACAAGGTTCGAAAAATGTGCAACATCTACATAATATTGATAATAATTCAGGATGAGGTGAATTGAAGGAGTGGGATGAGGGTTGAAGCCAGTTAGGATTCAAAACCGGCACAACAAATTGCCACTATTTGACAAAAAAAGAATGAGCCACATCCCCGAAAGCTCCCTCAGACCCGGCCAGACGGTCACTGAGAAGAGATAAATTGGACTTTAATCGCAAATTGGTGGCAAAAAGTGGTGCATGCACCTAGTATTTGAAGATGACAGAGGCTCTATGCTTAGCATAGTTGCCTCCCATCGCAGTTGCTAGGAATCAAATTTGGGTCTTACCCCTTGGCACCCCTTGCCTTGCCAACTGCGCAATGCCCATCGGCAATCGCCACTATTTGACAAATAGATCACCAACGTTTTGTCTTCATCCAACACATTCTAGGGTCTGTAGTCATTCTTCAGGGAGGAGATCTAGGAGGAGAGAACCTTAAAAAACAATTAAGAAGTAAAATTGGATTAATTGATTGTGGTGTTGCCAAGTAACATTCGGCGCAAATTATAACGTACAGCCGGCTGTACGGGAAGAACCGTACAGCCGGCAATTAATTAGGGCGAATAGAGGAACTGCGACAAGAAGAACAGACGAATCGATCGGCCATGGAGGTTGCGCGATGGGACTGGTTGGATTCCCGATAGGCGATTTGCAAATGAAGGTCCAATCGGCCGATTATGGAGGTTGTTTGGAAGTCCGATCCGCAATTGGACGATGAAGTCTAATTAGCTATCTGAACGCTGCTTGATATGCGAAGATCTAGTCTTCTAGTTGCTATGGTCTTCGGCTTTCTATAGATCTTTTCCACTTACCAAATTTCAACGACATATGAATAGTAAGTTGTTTAAGATTGAGTAGTAGGTTATATAGGGATGAGTACTACGGGATTTTAGAATGAATATTATGTTATTCGTAAATGAATATTGAACAAATTTGTAAAAATGAGTACGTCGTTATTTCTGAATAAGTACTGCGTTATTTCAGAATGAGTACCACGTTTTTCAAATGAAACATTATGTTTGTGCGAGAATGAGTACTACTTTACTCTGGAATGAGTACTACATGGATGTACCTATCTCTAGGTAAATCCGGATGTACCATATACACTCTCTCAACATTCGGCGTGTTAAAGTTTTTGGTGAATGTACAGACCATCAGTCTTTCGTTGTCATATACTCAATGTAGAAAATTGGCAATGCAGAGTGTCCAACCGACATAAAAGATGACTCCAAAATTAAAGGTGATTTAAAAAAAATAAATTAAAAACTGGTTTCTTAATATAAATTTGATTTTGAAACAATTTTCCTTAAAATGGGTCTTATTTAAATAAGTTGAAGATTCATATTTTATACTATGTAGACTTTATGAACACAATAGAAAAATCTTTTCTGGTTCCCAGCATGCCTTGAAGTAACTAGCATCAGGTAAACTGATTAACTGCAGCAGAAAGAAATATTCACTAGCCATAATAACAGGCAAGCTTTCAACCTAAAATGCTTTAAAAATCCGGAGCAGATCTTGCTCCGGAGTTCATCCGTCAACAGCAATACAAACAAAGCTTTGGGAATTTGAGGACATGGAAATAATCCTAAATGGTACTCTAATGTTTTGTTGCAGCGATTATTCGTAACCCTTTTAGGAGATCATAACAACCAACTTCTGCCTCAACAAAGCTGACTACTGCAAAAGAAACTGAGGGCGGGTTTAGATCTGTCCCAAGATGTAGGGGTGTAAATGGATAACCCAAAATCCGATTACCGTCCGCATCCGTATTCGTTTAAATGGAAAAAATCTGCATTCGCTTTAAACGGATATTATCCGTATCCGATTAAGCACATCCGATTGATAAACGGATGCGGATTTGGTAATTACAAATCCGATCCGTTTAAAATCCGATCCGTGTATACATCCGTTTATATATCCGCATATCCGATTATCCGATCCGTTATACCGAATATAGGTAATAAAAAATTATCCGTAGTTAAAAAAAATTATCCGTAGTTTAGACTAATTAATATGTTTATGTATACTCCTAGTCCTAGTTTTCTAATTTCTACCCAGCCCACTAAGCCCTAAATGGCCCAAAACCTAAATACATACCTAATACTTTTTTTTTCCGGAACCAGGCATCCACTCCATCCAGCGAGGCAGCGACCAAGTGACGAACTGACCTAGCGGCGTCTTCCTCAGCTATTCTTCGAATCCGGCAACCAGCGGCAGCGTCGCAGCGACCATTTCAGCACCTCAATCCTTAGCATCATCATCTACTCTCTTTTTTGATTTTAGGTACAAACTCTCAATTATACGGATTCGGACTCTGGATTTTTTTATTAGTCGGATGCTTCATCGGATTCGGATAACGGTTTTGCTAGTCGGATTCGGATACGGTTATAGTACATCCGAAACGGATATTATCCGTTTACACCCTTACCAAGATGACATCCCCACCAGAAACTTTGAACTCAGATGGAACTTTTTCAATGTTGAGAACCTTGACATGTCCATCAACGACGTATGCTGACCACCTGCGTTCAGTAACACGAGAACATTGAGCGAGGGTGCCCTAGTTTAGTTAGGGTAATCGGATTCCACCCCAAAATTTTCAAAGTTGGGGTGCATAAGCATTTAGAAAGCAAGCAGTTGCTGTCAAAGCTCAAAACTAGTCTTAATTAAAACAAACCATTCGAATATTTAATGGACTTTGCTTCAGGGCTCCCTCCCAAGGGTGCCCCCAAAAGGGTACTCCATGCTCTTTCTTTCTTGTTCTTAGAATCTCACATTCATGAGCTCATGTACATGTCCATATGATAACAGGAAAGAGAGCAGGAGCATCCTTGGGTCCCTTTAATGTTTTCCTTTTATGATTGGCTTGTTTTTATACCTGTGGGAGCGTGTTCCAAGCAAAGCACCAGATAGGTCGATGGTTAAGTCCAAGCTCTTGTGGAAATTCCCTTCAAAATCGCCATAGAACTCAATCTGTACAATTTATATCTTACATGTATCAATTCAACCTTCAAAGTTCTGATTTCCAAAAACCATAAATAAATACTCCATCCCACAATTAACTTCACACTTTGACTTTCATACTCACCAATGCGACGTTTTGAGAATTGCGTAGTAATATTTATGATTATAAATAATTAAATGATATAAACCCAATGATATTCTAAAACTACATTTCAAAATGAATCTAATGACATTAGAGTTAAATTATAACTCAATGTATTTTTCAATGATACCATCAAAGTTTATAAGTTTTGACTACAGAAGTCAAATTGTGAAGTTAATTGCAGGGCAGAGGAAGTAATTCATAAATCCTTCATTCTTGTATACTGGCAGTGGTCAAATGAATTAGTTTGTTTCAGGTCCTTCATTAATCTAGTTTCCTCCTCAAGATTGATTGGATAAATAGACACATTAGACAGAACTTTAATTTGACGGAAACAGGACAAGAAATTACTTCAACGGGTGGTTTAAGGAGAAGTGCGCGAAATAACTACTAGGAGTAATGGCACGGACAGAAGTCACAAAAGACTGAAGCCTTGCTTTCTTCGGGAGGGATGTATCTCAGCTTGAAGCCATCCACTGGAGGACAAGCCTTCCGTCCATCTCTTGTTCCCTGTCCTTCGTACGTCCCTTTCTCCTCGTCCTTGTCCCTTCAATTGAAGGGGGGACTACTCTAATCTCTTCCATAGGATTCCTTCCTTTTGGGTAGCTTCTTCCTAATGGGCTGGGCTTCAGCCCATCTTATTAGGAAGAAGCTACCCAAAAGGAAGGAATCCTATTAGGAATCCTAGGCCCAATCCGCTGGTATTCTGTCGATGGGCTTGGTTCCCATCACATGCCCCTTTTTTTACAAGTCAAAAAATAAAAATTTTTTTGACTGTAGTCTTCCTTGCATCTTTAATTGGAAAATTTTTCCTCTTCTCCTCTTTTTTTTTCTTCTGAGAAGGATTCTTTTAAGGGAAAAACCCCTCTGTGAAACTTTATTCTGTACTTTTACTCCAGATGATGTTTCCCATGGATGAATAATTGAGTGAGTGAAGTGCACGTGGCACACTCCCATTGGACCGTAGTGTTGCAGGTCTGTCCATCTGCTGCCTGGTATGCAAATGGTCACTGGACACCTCAATAATGGTGGACTGTTGGCAGAGGAGTAATGTCACAAGGCGTGGACCGTATGCATGGGAAAATGCATTAGGGAACGGACCGCTAGGAACTCCCACCCCTCCAATGTCCAGGGCCCACCTTTCAAAAAGTTGCAACCTTTTTTGACCGATTCTTCGGATTCCTTTAACAGTTATACTCTCAACTGTACATCATTCAAAGCCCTCACCCCACCATAATAATGGTGGGACCGTTGGCAGAGAGAAATGTGGACTGCGCTTGGGACGCCTTCATTTTAGAGTGGACCGTTCCTATTTCCTCTCTTCCCCTCCTATAAAATCGGTCCATCTCCTCTCTTCTCTCTCACGCTTACACAATACTCCACAATCCTTTGCTTTCATTCTTGCAGAACCGGCCCTCTTCCTTCCCTTTTACTCTCTCCCAACATGAAGAAGACAATCTCTAAGGTTTCCAAGATCTTCAACGGTGGTAAGAAATCCAAGGAGGACGAGAGTGTTTCCTCCATTACTCCCGCGCAACTGGGGGAGATGAGGAGGACGATTCCTCCTAATTACGAAGTCCAGGAAGCCATGGGGACTACCTTGGAGCGCAACCCCAACACCTCCCGCCAGTTGATCGTCCACTACGACTCGGTTAGGATGGGATGGCGTTTTCCTCTCCATCCCCTCTTGATAGAGATTTGCAATCGCTACGCCATCACTCCCGGCCAGATCTCCTCCAACTCTCATGAGAGTCTCTTTGGCTTCTTGGCGCGATGTCATAAGAGAAGCATCCAACCAACTTTGAAACTCTTCCTCTCTTTCTTCCGCCCCCACAAATATGATAGCGATTCGGGCCGGGGTTCGTGAGTTTCACGGCCCGGACCAAAATGCAATTTTTGGAGAGCCCCGTTGACAAGCTTGACGATTGGTTCCACCGTTTCTTTGTGGTGGCAGTCCCGGAGAATCTCCCCTTTCCCAACGTATGGCGAAAGAAGGAGGACAAATTTCCTTCTCACACTTTTCCCCCTCGCGACACAGAACTCGAGGGGGTTTTCCGTCTTCTCCTCAAGAACGGTCATCCGGTCCCCCGAGCGCTTCTCTTCAAGGATTCATATTTCCGGGGTCTCGGATATTGGGTGTCTCCCAATATCCCTCTTCAAGAGCCGTCGGGAAACACCACTTCTTCTTGGGTTCCTCTCCTTAAGAATACTCGACTCTGCCGGGGACCGCGTCGGTCCTCTCGAAGGGATCCTTCCCCGGAAGAGGACACCGAGGGCGAAGAAGCAGGGTCCGTGACTGGAACCCAACCTCTGTCACTTGTCGACCGTCTTCCTCTTTCGGAAGAGGTGGTGGTTGAGGATGTCTCCGACGATGATGGCCTCTACGACTTCCCTCCGGGGACCTTGAGGGGATCCAGTCTTATCCCCGGTGTTCCCCACACTCCTCTTTTTGGCAGGGGGACTTCTCCTTCTGCTCAGTTCATGGGCCCATTGGGTTTCCATCCCCCACCCAGTGGGACCCTTCCAATTGGGCGCGCCACCGGTTCACAAGGGTCCCTCGAGCCGCCTCATGTCCAGGTGGCCGGAATTGGGATCCCATGCAGTACGGAGTCTCCTTGGGAATATTCCCCCTCCTCTGGCTGTGGGGGGAATGAAGCGATTTCCCAGCCCCAACCGTCTACTGCCCAAAATTTTGCAGAGTCAGCAGTGGAGAGTATTTTTGGGACGCCCCTTGGCCAGGGCGGCGTCCCTCTCCCTGGAGCAAACATCCATCAATCTTTCATGGAGATGGAGGAGTTAATTCGGTCCTCCAGTTCTGGAAAGGCTACTGTCCCGTCCTCCATCCGAGCCATGTGTCCCTCATAAGTAAGACGCTCGCTCTCGAGCGAGCGGCGTGCCTCATCCAGGGAACTCCGGGCTGAACGCCTCTCCTCCATAAGAGTCAGGTTTAGTTCGTCGATTCGTTGAGAAAGTCGACGTTCCGTTTCATCGTGTTGAAGGCGCCACCTCTGCTCAAACTCTTCCGCCGCCTTCCTCACCTCCTCCTCGGAACGACGACGCCATGTTCGCTCCAGTTCCTCCTCTGACCTCTTTCAATGGAGTTTGGCCTCCTCTCGAAGTTGCAAGTCACGCTCTCTGACCTGCCGTTCCAAGTCCCTCCTCAGAAATTCCATCTCCTTGAGATCGTGGACGCGATTTAGGTCACGCTGTCCGACCTTGGCCGCGAGCCGCTCACGGTCAGAGTAGAGCTGATCGTTCTCGGACAAAACCCGATCATATTCCGGACGCTCAACACAAATAGAATGCCAGGATTTGAAATCCCTCAGTTCCCGTGATAAAGCGGCATTGCGATCCAAGAGGCGAAGGGAATGGCGTTGAGCGGAGGAAGTGGCGACAT
This sequence comes from Cuscuta campestris, assembly GCA_900332095.2. Classification (NCBI taxonomy): domain Eukaryota; kingdom Viridiplantae; phylum Streptophyta; class Magnoliopsida; order Solanales; family Convolvulaceae; genus Cuscuta; species Cuscuta campestris. The sequence continues at coordinate 1,789,031 of OOIL02002010.1, read as the reverse complement.
AATCGGCCTGTCGAAAGCGGAAGAAAGTAAAAGTTAGCAATCATAAAGGGCATAAAGAAGTGGGTGAAAGACTTAGAATGAAGGAGAGAGAGAGCACTTACCATACGAGTATACTCCTCCTGCATAAACGGCCAGGCTGGGCTTTGAATCACATCTCGGTGGTCCTTCTTAAACTGTTGTATCTCTTGAAGTTTGTTATTGAAGTCCCGTCCAACCCAGGCCGTGTACCCTGCGTACTGATAGGCCTCCCGGGCATAGGGAAAGGGCTGACTCCCTTGCCCGGTAAGAGACCCATCACCAGCGGTCCCTAAGAAGTGATCGGCGGTCCCCACAGGTTGATCGGCGGTCCCCATAGAAGGACCGGCGGACGCCAGCGAGCCAAGGAGAGGAGTGGAGTTTCGGCCCCTCTTGTGACGGGCCTGGGAAGAAGAAGAAGACCCGGTCTCCTGAGTTGATGGACCAAGGACGGCATTGGGACGGATGGAGGACGGGACAATAGCCTTTCCAAGAGGAAGAGTTTCAAAGTTGGTTGGATGCTTCTCTTATGACATCGCGCCAAGAAGCCAAAGAGACTCATGAGAGTAGGAGGAGATCTGGCCGGGAGGGATGGCGTAGCGATTGCAAATCTCTATCAAGAGGGGATGGAGAGGAAAACGTCATCCCATCCTAACCGAGTCGTAGTGGACGATCAACCGGCGGGAGGTGTTGGGGTTGCGCTCCAAGGTAGTCCCCATGGCTTCTTGGACTTCGTAATCAGGAGGAATCGTCCCCCTCATCTCCCCCAGTTGCGCGGGAGTAATGGAGGAAACACTCTCGTCCTCCTTGGATTTCTTACCACCGTTGAAGATCTTGAAAACTTTAGAGATTGTCTTCTTCATGTTGGGAGAGAGTAAAAGGGAAGGAAGAGGGCCAGTTCTGCAAGAATGAAAGCAAAGGATTGTGGAGTATTGTGTAAGCGTGAGAGAGAAGAGGGGAGATGGACCGATTTTATAGGAGGGGAAGAGAGGAAATAGGAACGGTCCACTCCAAAATGAAGGTGTCCCAAGCGCGGTCCATATTTCTCTCTGCCAACGGTCCCACCATTATTATGGTGGGGTGAGGGCTTTGAATGATGTACGGTTGAGAACGGTCCAGTATAACTGTTAAAGGAATCCGAGGGACCGATGAGGACTAGGAATGAGTGGCAAATCTTCGTCTGAGAAGACAATGGGCTCCCTGATCACATACCTTGAGAAGGGAGAGCCCCCGGTTGACCCCAAGGAGGCGCGCAGAGTTCAATTGATGGCTCCCAAGTATCAATTGGATGGAGGGAAATTGTATAAAAGGACCTTGGGTGGACCGATGCTCAAATGTTTGAGTGAAAGAGAAGCGGGAAGAATATTGGAAGAGGTGCATCAAAGAGTCTGTTCAGCCCATCAAGGTGCCCTCACACTGGCAAGAAAAGTGATACTCCAGGGGTTCTATTGGCCCACTTTGAAGAAGGATGCACTGGAATTGGTAAGAAAATGCCCAACTTGCCAAGCATTTGCACCAATCCCTGGACGCCCATCCACCTTTTACACCCCTGTCACTACGGCCATCCCTTTTGCTAGATGGGGGTTGGATTTGGTGGGTCCTTTCGTCCAAGGGACTGGAAGGAAGAAATTTGCCATTGTGGCAATAGATTATTTTACCAAGTGGGTCGAAGCGGAGGCCCTTGTGAAGATCACGAAGGAAAATTGCCGTAAGTTCGTATGGAAAAATTTGCTGTGCAGATTCGGTGTTCCTGAGCAAATCATAGCAGACAACGACACTCAATTTGCCAACACAAGTTTCAAGGAATTCTGTGATGCATGGAAAACTAAACTCAGTCGAGCAGCCGTAGCGTATCCTCAATGCAACGGGCAAGTGGAGAATGCCAACAGGATGATTGTGGACGGTATCAAGAAGAGATTGCATGAGTTAGGCACATCCTGGGTAGAAGAGTTGTCCTATGTGTTATGGACCCATAGAACTACTCCAAGGAGGGCCACAGGAGAGACTCTCTTTGCCTTAACGAGCAATTGATGGAAGTGAATTCCCATTTCACTCAAGAAAGGAGGGACGACGCGGCGATAAAGGCGGAAGAATACCAACGGCAATCCAAGAGATATCACGATAAAAAACCCTTACTCCGAGCATTCGAAGTTGGAGATTGGGTCCTGCGAAAAAAGGAGAAAAGTCAGCCTACTAAAGGAGGAAAGTTGGCCCAGAATTGGGAAGGTCCATATCGTGTGGAGAGGGTTGTGCGGGCAGGCACCTATCAACTGACCACATCCGAAGGGAAAACATTAGACAATTATTAGAATGTGGAGCATCTGAAAAAATTCTACCAGTAAAAGCTGTCCGTTCAAGGTTTTATTCTCCCATAAATTTTCAAGCCTCATTTTTAGAATGCCTTCTGATTCCTTTTTGTTACGTTGGAATGTGATGTACTTTGCAAAAAAAAGGAAGTTTTCTATTCATAATCCGTTCCAGGAGTCTAAAAAAAAAAGGAGGGGGACCGATTCCCCCACAATAAGGAATAAAATCAGAACAGAGGCATACAAAGACCGATCCAATTACAAGGATGAATAAAATCAGTACAAGAGCACATGAAGACCGGTCCTAAACAACTGCAATGGTGGCTTGAGAATTCAGGGCGAGGGAGAGGAACGGAGGTGAGAAGGCTCTGGTCCCATGGGTCCTGGGATGCCCGGAAACTTCAGCCAAGGATCTAGTCCATCAGAATAGGGCTCCAGTCCACGATAAAATTTCTCATGCACCTCTTTCCCAAAGGTAGGGAGAGGTCCTCCCAAGTGAACAGGAGTGAGATAGGCTCGCTATCAACTTTCCAGAAGGCTAGGAAGCTTCAATCGGTCCCACGGATAGCGCCAGTGATGGATACCGAATATTTTCCCAGGGACTGTGGATCGGCCCAGGCACAAATATAGGTATCCGGGCCTTATAATATTGAAAGATAATACGAGAATAGTAATTAATAATAATGGAAATACTGCTCAGAAAATAGGAACTCAAACCGGCGGTCCTTTCCTTTATTCGGTCCACTCAGGAACGGAATATGCTTAAGGATCGCCGGAATATCTTTTATTACTACTCAAGTATTTTCTCTCTCTATTACAAGATCATCCCTCTTCTCTTTGCTTGTGACTCCCGTTTCTGGACCGCCAAAGATGACTCCTACTTGGGGAAATTCCTCCGGGTTCTCCTGGACTTGTTGTTGAGGTTGGGCGTCCCTACGCCAAACATTACCTCCTTGGTTTGGTTCCCGATTAGCATTCGGTTCCCTTTCCTTCATTTCTCCTTCCATCTTTTTGAGGAATTGGCATTCTTCGGTGGCGTGCCCAGGCCTTCTATGGAAGTTGCAATATTTTTCTGGGTCATAGGGCCACTGCCTTCTTTTTTTGTCTCCATGTTTCCTCTTTTGTCCACCCCCCTCCTTGCTCTTAATTTCTGCCACCGGTACGGCCAGGGGCTTAAGGGTAGGGATTGAGAAAGTGGTCGCCTTAGCTCTTTCGCCTTTCTTTTCTTTGTCTGAACCTTTGTGCAAGGCTCCCTCATTTTTTCCCTTTAGGCGATCTGACTCTTCCATGGCACAAAACTTGTTGACCCTAGCCATCATAGACTTGTAAGAAGTAGGGGTATCGTAATCTAACCTTCTGAACAATTCCCCCGATCTGAGAACACTCATGAATAGAGCGATGGAAGTCTTATCGTCCATGGGCTCCACCTCATTGATAGCTTCATTCCACCTTTGTACCAACTCAGTGTTGGTTTCTCCCTCCTTTTGTTTTAGGGAGAAAAGATGAGTGAAGTGCTTCTTTGGCTTGAACCTTCCTCCATAGGCATTGAGAAAGAGTTGAGCAAGATCTTTGAAACAATCAATGGTCCCATTAGGAAGGGTGAGGAACCATTTTACGGCCGGCCCCTCCAAAGTTCCTACGAAGAGGCGACATTGGATCTCGTCCTCCACGGCGCGCATCAACATGTGAGTTATATGCGGCCAAATGATCATTGGGATCAATGACTCCTTTGTAACAGATTTCAGGGGCTTTCACACCCCTGGGCAGCTGAGCTTTCATCACCCTGGCAGTAAAGGGAGAAATTATCTCCACTGTGGGTCCAAAAGACCCATCTTTGTCAATCTGCCTCTTTAGTTCCTCCATTTCTTTCCTCAATTTGAGGATGTCTCTGGCATCTTCATTGCTGGGCCCCAGAATTTTCTCCAGATTCCTCAGTTCTGGGTCCCAGCCTCTGGGACGCACTTTTGCGCATCCTCTGGTGCACTGATATGAGCTCTTGGCTCTCCACCTCCTCCCCCTC
>OOIL02002010.1:1693987-1769078 GCA_900332095.2 Cuscuta campestris | reverse complement strand
CAAATCCGGATTTGAAATCCAAATCCATGTTCCCAAACATAAAGGTAATTGAACTAAAAATTTGTTCGGGCCTACTGTCATGTCCCCTTACGTAGATAAGCATCCTTAATCAGAGAGATCATTGCAATGAACTACCAAATTGCCGATACAAAAGTGAAAGGAGACATACATAACCAGGTTAAGTTATCTAGAAATGAAAACTCCACAGTATAAGTAACAAAAAAATATCACAATAACTAGAGAAAATAGGTACCGGGAGTCCGAAGATAACAACGTTTTTGCCCTGAAAACAAAAAACAAAACCAAATTATAAAACCCTAAATAGAACAAAGAAGGCGACATTTACAATTTAGGCAGTGAACAGAGTTCCATTGAAGAAAATAGATACCCTGAAGATGTCTTTGAGGGGGGTAGTGGAGAACTTGGAGGAGACGCCTTCGTCCCAGGTGCGAGCTTTCTGGAGAGAGATATTGGGTGCGGCGGAGACCAGGTCCGTACCCACTGCCACCGAAGCGTATGACCTCAATCGGTTTGCCATGGAATTCAACATCGTCGTCCGCTTTAGCATAGCTGACGCCATGGCCAATGCTTCTGTTCCTTGTCTCCGAATCTCCGATCAACTTGCTACTCTATTTGTATGAGACTCAAAAAAAAAAAAGAAAGGGACCCTATATGGCTATATACCCTACGCCCACAATAAATGCTACCCTCCCAAACATGTGAAATTAAAATTATTTTAATTTTAAATTCATATAAAAGTAAAACGTATAAATTATATCATTCGAAAATATATAAAAAAAAATTAAAAAGTAAGATATGATAATAATATTTTATTCTATCAAATAATAAATGTAAATATACACAAAAATATTTCCTTCATCCCTAATTTGATTGCAAATTAGGAGTTATGAGACAAAATTTTTCGTCTTTTGAAATTATTTTATTTATAAATTTGTACATTAATGAGAAATAAAAATTTCATATTAAAAATATATGTCAAAAGTTCTACAAAACGAGACGTGACAAGAAAATTAAATTTTATCAAATATTCAATAAAAATACACAAATAAACGAAAGTTATCGATAGAAGACAAAAAAAGGTTGCAATATATTTGGGACGGAAGAAGTAAAAATTATCGAGAAGCTATTAATGTACAACACAATTTTTTTATCGAATTTGGATTGAAAAAATCAAATAAAACATATAGTCACAGGTAATTTTTAACACAATTATAAGATTAGTGTCTAAAGTTATTTTTTATCTACGATGCTCTAATAGCATAATAGATACCAAGAGACATCTTTTAATATACAATGGTAGGAGGAACATGAGAAGTAGAGTTTCCCGCCCAACCCAATTGGATAGAGTTTCTGGTATGATAAGGCACGATCGGGTATGGGTGAATTAAATGGCTACTTTATGGGAAAAATAACACTTCCTTTATAAATGAACCTCTCACTAATCCCCTTCAAAAAAACACACCTAAATTGCTACTTTATGGAAAAAAGTAAAAGCATGATAAGTTTGCATAGGGGAACATGTGATGACGGCTTGGGTAACGTAAAATCAACGCTTTCTTCATAACGAAAAGATGGCTTCCAACCGTGTTTCCCACAATTTATGGACAATGCTTGCTGATCTTGATAGGAACCAAAACGCGGTTGCAATCCACGTCTGAGCTGTTCGTGTTTATGAAGTAGCTACTTTTGGAAGATCTAGATAATCAATGGAGGTTGTCATTCACAACCACCAGGTGTGCTTGTCATATTAATTTCATTTTTTTTACTTTTACATATCCATTTCATACTTTCACGACAACCATGTGTGTTTGTGCATAACTTTGTCATATTAATTCCATTTCATAATAGACTTATACTTACAGTCAATAATACACCAACACAACATAATAAACAACCGGATCTAGAATAAGTTAGTTTTGATATCCATATACCATGAGTGGTGTATGAAGGCTCTTAAAAAAATTCATGATTTTGATGAAAAATTAATTTCCGTTAAGTTTCAATTTGGTTGTTTGAGGTTAAAACCTCAATTTCCGTTAGGATCCGTTTGGTGCACATAATTGACCGCATTAGAATTGTATTAGAAATTGAAATTCTATGGAATTCATTTGGATGAAATTGAATTTTCCAATTCCAAATCATATTTGGCACTACCAATTCCAAATTTACATGTTTTTTTGCTACCAAATAACAAGATTGGAATTGTTGTCCTCAATTCCAATTCCATAGGTTGAATTCCATGTACCGAACGGAGCCTTAATTTTCAATTTTGTTAGTTTAGCCTATGAGCTATAACAAATCTCCTTGATTTGATTCATAGCACCCATCAAGGGAACATTGTAATTCTTGAAAGCGTAATAGGATATTTTGGAAAGTTAAAGAAGTTAATCACTGATTTCTTTAAAAAAAATTGCTATCTTTTGATTACTAGAGTGGATAAAATATGCATCCAATTTTTTAGCTATTGCTAACTAAATTATCTGTTGGTCGCCTTTATCTGCTTTAATATGTTTTCGTGAATTTGACATTCCAGATTCCATAATTGTAGATATTATTTTAATAATCAGACTATTAATAAATAAATAAATACTAAATCAAAAAATAATAAAATTAAAAAATTGTGGTGTTACCTCATTTTGCATTCTTTAACAATCTGTCTTTTTATGTGGAGTATTTAGATTAGGCGGTGTTATTTTTCCATGCCCCTTCAAATGTGAAGGCATGGAAAAAAACCCTTATTTTATTTTCGTCTTTTAAGTTTAGACTCATTGGTTATTTAATGTAATTTTATGTGAAGCGTAGATTGAATGAATTTTAAAATGCTAATTCACGTAGGAATGCGTCTAATGTGGCAAACTTAAAGAAACTATTTTATACCTACTCGTTAATGATATCTATCTTTTAAAATGGTAATTCGTAGGAATAAAATAAAATGGAAAGATTATAGAAACCATTTTTTTCCCTACTCATTAATGATATATGTCTTTTAAAATGGCAATTTGCGTATGAATAAAATAAAAATGGAAATCTTTTAAAATAGTAATTTGTGTATGGATAAATTAAAAATTAAAATTTAACAGAAACCATTGTTTTAATTTTTTTTTAATTTAGACTCATTAAAACAAGCCATTTTCATTCTTTAATTCTTTCCCTTTTTTATATAGTATTTCATCCGTTAGGTATAGATACATCTTATAGCATATGAACCGTAGATCTTAAAATATTACTAAAAATCTACTGCTTGTAACCTAAGTAAATTGAGCGGGAAACCAGTGAGTACATTTTTCTCATTCCACTTTTTATTTTGTAAAAAATTTGACCATGAAGTTAAATTCGTGCAATTGGAGAGGGTGTGAAAGTACATTAAGAACAGACCAAGTTGATTTATTTATGAGAATGATAAGAATAATCAATTTTGTAAAAAAGCAAACTATGTGTTCAAAAGTATTGTTGTATGGTAAGATCCTATTCTCCCTAAAAAATCATTTTTTCTCGAGAATTCAGAAGCTTTTGATTCTGGAGCAACACTGGCTTATTCGGCAGGAGTAATCAGAAGGCAGCAGTTGTTGCTAAGGTGTTTGGGAGGTTATTCTGGAAAAGCCGAAGAACCTTTATATCAGGCTAATATTAGAATGCAGTCTGCAGTGAGTAGTGGCTCTAGCTTGAAGGCCGATTCTGTGAGCGTTTTAAGATCAATAACCCCAAATCTCGTCTACACGAAGCACAAAGGCCAAGCTGGTAAAATTAGTTCTCTTAATCAATTTTTTAGGGTTCTGCTGAGACATTTTACCGTTTAACTGAATATGTATGATTTGGAATGCTTTTAACTTTAATTGGACTCCATGCCCGGAGCAAATGGATGAGCTTTTAACTGCTGACACATTTAGGGGTTCCTGAGTTTTTGACTCGTGGAGAGCATTTATATCTCAGCTTCTATTTGGATCCCTTAGCAGGGTGATCTTAAGAAAATATTGCTTTAGCTTGATTGTTTGTCAAAATTAAAACATGATAAACTAATCTAAGCTCAATGGCCAAGGATTGATGTATTGCCATAAACCATGTATAAATAACTGAATTTAACATTAACTCCTTGTCTTATCTTCCAAAACCCCTCACCTAAACTTAACTTGGAAGAATATTTCACATTTTTTCTATTTTGCATCTTTTTTTGTTAAATAAAAAATGTTGTTTTATGAGGAATAACAAAATCAAGAAACATAATTTAAGGTCCGACGAGTAATGGAGTCACTATGGTGGAGAATATAATGAAACACATTTCCGCAAATTGGTATCTTTGCTATAATATGCAATATTTTTAATTAGAATGGAATATTATAGGCTTTCACATGTTCATGGAGGCCTCTAATTTTTCTTTCCTTGGCACTTGATTAAAGATTTATTGTGCATCATTGCCTCCAATATTATTGCCTTATCTGTCTTTGTTAAATCAGGCAAGATAGCTGTTGTAGGTGGATGTCGCGAATACACTGGGGCACCATACTTTGCTGCTATTTCTGCATTGAAGATTGTGAGTCACCTTATCCCTTCCTCAACTTGTTACAATTGGACTGCCAAGTTGTAACACATCTTATTTAGTCTGTTTACTTGTTTCACCAGGGGGCAGATCTGTCTCATGTATTTTGCACAAAAGATGCTGGTTCAGTCATAAAAAGCTATAGTCCAGAGTTAATTGTACATCCAGTTCTGGAAGAGTCTTACTGCATTAGGCGAGTCTTAAATGTTTAGTAGATGAATGCACATTTTATGTTTTGTTTGTCAGGATTTAACACCACAGTTACCTTTGAATTATTGAACTATATCCTTAGTATACTGATGTTTTTGATATAAGTATCTCAGGGATGAGGATAGAAGCTCAGTATCAGCCAAAGTGATGGCAGAGGTTGATAAATGGATGGATCGATTTGATTGTCTAGTCGTTGGTCCAGGTCTTGGCAGGGATCCATTTCTCCTGGTATGCTGCTCATCTGTTTTTTAATCCTAATGGTTTAGTTTTCTAGAATACATGTTTGTGTGCAAGAATTACTTTATTGGTATTTACAGTATTTATTTACAGAGTTTATGTTTGTGTGCAATGATATATCTTTTTAAGCCAAGTTTATGTTCAGCCACTAGTCGGTACAACCTCTGTTAAGTCTGTTTATATCCTCTATTTGTACACCAGAGTGGGCTAAACACAATGCTCATGTAGAAACTCCAAGGCATATCTTAGTATTTCTCTTCAAGTTGGATCATCACCATGCTCAACTCGTTACATAGATAGCCCACTCTACTACATTAAGTCATTTTATAAGCAAATATGCTAGTTCTTTAGTTCATACATGTGCTGTAGAAAACAACCCTAGCTGGATCTTCCCTCAAATTAGATGACAAATCGCTTCAATGTGTTTCATCCACTCATGAAACACCAGATTCTTTGCAATATGGATGGCTATCGATTGTTACACAACAATTTTAATGATACATGTGTCTTTACCATAGTTTTCACGGTGTTGACTTGGCATCCAAGCACTGAGTTCTTCTCACCATGACTTTTGACTCGCCTGATTTTGCCTAAGCTGGAAAGGTGTCACCTTTGGGATGACTAGGTATCCAGGCGCTCACCAAGGGTGCCATGTTTTTTAAAAAGTCAATTTTTTTGCTCCGTAGTTGAATAGATCGCGAGTTGCGACCCAAAGTTGTAGATTAGAATCTGTAGGAAGTCGGAACCCAGAATCTTTGACTTTGACTCCAGACAGATTCTCTCGCCATCGCTGGATAGGGGTCTCACCGGATGCTGACCTCTCTGTCTCTCCCACCTTTGATTCACACAGAGTAAGCAGTGAGCTGCTTCAAAATGAATTTTATACTATTTGTATTTGTCTTTTTTTTGGTACTCCCTCCCCTACTATTTGTCTTCTTTTTTTGGGTACTCCCTTTCCTACTATTTGTCTATTTCTTTTTTTTCATACTCACAAATGATAGTCTCAATAATGATTTTCCTTTACTTTTTACTCTGTATATTTTTTTCATACCCAGTAATGATGTGATTGTTCTTTACATTTTTTATTTTAGTGCAGTAATGATTATTCTTTAGATTTGTATTTTAGCGCTTAAAGTAAAATTTGTTTGATTAGAAATTTAGAGTTTATGAACAACAATATATAGTGTGATATATTTATATTAGTGTTACAAATGTATAGTACGTAGTAAATCTCATTTATTATATGTCGCCTAATTGTCTCCTAGTCGACCGCCTAGGCGTCCTCGCCTTGCCTTCATGACAACTATGGTCTTTACACCAACCTCCTTCAACAAATTACGCATCCTCTCCATTTCACACATTGTTTAGGCCGTAGCACAATACTCTGACTTTGCACCTAGTTGTGTAATCCACTTATCAAAAAGTCCTGCTTATACATTAACCACATCCATTCCCGATGTTAATCCACACATCTTTCGTATCCATAACACCAAATGTAAATGCTTTATGCATCTTAATGAGTTAATGATGTCTTTTAGAATCTTAGGATAGCTATGAACCATTGGGGGGTTAGGGGTTCTCCATCTTATTTTATGGCCATCAGATGCAGCATGGGGAAGTTTAGCAAAAGCAGTGCAGGAATAATTGAAAAACAGTTAGGACTCTAGAGGGACATTTATAGCGAGAAATATACTTTGTCTTAGGCATACACATCAAGTTTTGGCTTTGAGACAGTTAGAGATCAAGTTCCTTTCTTTTCTTTTGTTAGAATACATTACGGTTTTTATTTAATTGAAGCTCAAAGTTTGTCCAAATTGACTCGAAAAAGTCAAACTGGACAATTAAATTGGGACGGAGGGAGTAATATTTATTTGCACACTTTCCAATATAATAGAAATCTTACCATGTCAAATGCACTCCAATCACGCTCACATCCTAAAGAACTGCATGTCAAGCTTAATACTCGAATGACAAATTTTTGAAGCTCTGGATGTTCATCTCCATATGACTCCCACCGGTCCGCTAGACTTTTCGTATCAAATGTCTTTCTTGCCAATGCAGTACCAAATAACTTTTCACGCTTCTTAAAGTCTTCTAATTGAACATCAATCTTTGCTTGTTCTTCAATATCAGCCACCATGCGTCCTATACAACTATACAGGTCTTGTTTAACTTCAAAATCAGCTTTAAAATTGGGGCTATAGTGCATGCGAGGGTTAAGACAATAGCCTGCCGCATGCAAGGGCCTATGAAGTTGTTTGTTCCATCTCTCATCAATGATATTTCAAAAAGGCCTAAAACTGAACACAAAAGTATATTACATAAGTCTTGAATAATTAATTTAAGAAGACAGACGTTAATAAAAAGAAAAGGACTTATGTACCTTTTCTTGACACCTTGGAAAGCTGCTTGTATCTTTTCTTTTGCTTGGTCCATTGCCTCGTAAATAAATCCCATGGCAATTTTGTCATCAGAATCAACCAAACCAAGCACCTCAATGAGAGGTAATGCACCCTTTAAATATATCACTAAGCTTTTCAAAAACTCCTTATCCAACACAATCTCTTCCATAACCTTTCCATCATTTCTTTTTGAACATTTGTTTGACCTCTAGTCTTCCGATGTAAACATTCTAATCAAACCAGTTTTGTTTTCATGAAGACACCCCGAAGTTAGATAAGCAGTAGCAAATCGGGTCATTCCTCGTCTCACCAATTCATTTCCATGCGTGAAGTGGTGTAACAGAGGCATTAAAGAAGGTCTAGAATAATTGTCAGTAATGATTCTGCGACCATTAGGAATTGTCTGTCCATGAATTCGAATTTTCTTTTCGAAGTCCTCCAGCATGAGGTCAATGCAATGATCCGCACATGGTGTCCAATATAGCCTTTTTCGCTTCTCCATCAATATATCACCTGCAGCTTTATGATTTGGGGCATTATCTGTCACAATTTGAACGACATTTTCTTCGCCAACGTCTTCAATGACCTCATCTAGCATCTCAAAAATCTTGTCAGATGACTTCACTATTTCAGAAGCATCTAGTGATTTCAAGAAAACGGTCCCCTTTGGACTATTAACCAGAAAATTGATCAATGCTCTCTCTTTTTGTGTCAGACCAACCATCGCTCATTATGGTGCACCCTGTCTTCTTCCATTCGCTTTTATGTTCATTGACAATGTCTTGTGTCGAGCGCACTTCTTGTTTTAAATACTTTACTCTGATTTCATGTATAATACACAAGAAAGAAAAGAGTAGGGTATTTAACCTTATACTGATCCCTGACTTAGCAGGATAATTAGATTGAGCTGGTTCAAAATTAAAGATTTTCTTTTTCTTAATGTTTTGTTTGTGATTACGAGAAACCTAAACTACGAGTTTTATTTTTGAATGTTATGGTATTTTTGGGTGATACTTACAAAAGATGTTCCTCTCTTTTTCATGCTCGGGTGTTATATTTTTATCTGTTGGGTGATTATGTTGACTTCCTTATTTTAACTCAGGAGTGTGTGAGTAACATCATACGTCATGCGCGGAAGTGCAATTTGCCGATGGTTATAGATGGGGTATGCTAGAATAGAGTGAAAGTATTTCTTATACTCCCTCTGCCCCAAAAGGAGTTATGGTTTCCATATTTTTGTCCAAAAATAAGGTTCACATTTTAAAGGAAAGAATTACGTGGTTGATATTATTTCTTTGTTCTCTAAATAAATTTCAACCCACATTTTTACTTTTGTTAAACCCAAAAATCTTATGGGACAGAGGGAGTACATTTTTGTTTTCTTTTGGCAAAAGCCTAAACGTGTTGCAAAGTATTGCGTCAGATAATAGTTACTTGCAAAGTGTGTTCTTTTCATAGGATGGGCTCTTTCTTGTTACGCATTGTCTTGATCTGGTTAGAGGTTATCCTCTGGCTGTCCTGACACCAAATCTAAATGAGTATAAACGACTTGTGCAAGCTGTACTAACTTCTGAAGTTGATGAAGAAGATGAAGCTGAACAGTTAAAGGCCCTGGTTAAGGGGTAAATTCTCTGTTTCTTTTACTGAAGTGCTGAAATGAACTTTTCTTCATAATTTGATGCATTCACAGCTTCATCGACTTGGATCTATAAAAGATCGTCAAAGGAATGAACATCATCATTGTTAACCTATTTATTTTGGAGTATCATTTTGGAAGTCTTCTACTCTCTCCGTTCCATAAAAATGTGACGGTTTGACATTCACGGAGTTTTAAGAAAGTTGGAAAATAAAAAGAATGTGGTTAGAATTTGTTAAGATAAGAGAGAAACATTATGAGCCACCTATTCATTACCAAGATAAGAAGTAAATGTAATTTCTTTTTATGACATCCAAAAAAGGAAAGTGTAAAGTCTTTTATGGAAGTGAGGGAGTATGACCAAATGATAAAAACTCATTCCTTCTTAAACCATGTTTGGAACACTTTGGAACAATAAAGACTGCCTTGCATGTCATTGGAACTTGAGAGTGAGTCCACCAAAACATCCCACCTATCAATTATAATGGAAATTAAAATAAATACTTAGATTTTAAAAAGTAGATTAACTTTGGACTTAGGATAATGAGTTTGTTCTGTTTGAGTTTTTGGAGTCAAACCGAACAGATTTAGATCATTTATTAAATTAAAATTACTTTCCATATTGAAATGAAAATGACTTAATTAGATTTAACTTTTAATATATTTTTAAAAGATCATTTTATTCTATTTTATTGATGATCAAAGTTTGTCCAGTTTGACTTCAAAAAGTCAAATGGACTAACTCATTAGGACGAAAGGAGTATGAGTGTTGTGCTGCATATCTTCAGGATTGGTGGAGTGACAGTATTGCGGAAAGGGGAAACTGATTTAATTTGTGATGGCAAAACAGGTATCTTCTTGCTCAATCCAGTATAAGTGAAATTGTGATTTTGCTAGACTTCTTTTGATGAGTATCTTCTTGCTCAATCCAGTATAAGTGAAATTGTGATTTTGCTAGACTTCTTTTGATGAGTCGGTATTGTCTGTTCTTCCATACTTTATGCATTTAGATGTGAAATCCAATTACTCATCCATCTGTGATCATATTCATCTCTGCAATTGTTGCAGTTAATTCAGTGAGCACTTACGGTTCTCCTCGCCGCTGTGGTGGCCAGGGTGATATACTGTCAGGAAGGTTGTTAACCGCCATCTTTCTCATCTTCTTTCCACCACTGTATCCCTCATTAGGTTGAGACTATGCTGCTATATAATGCGTCCCGTAGTGGCATAAATTGACACTTGACTGTTTATTGCTTTCAGTGTTGCGGTATTTCTTTGTTGGGCGCGACAGTGCGCTGATCTAGGAGAATTGTACCCAACAAATCCCACAGTACTGGGATGTATTGCCGGGTCGACTCTGCTGAGGAAGGCTGCAGCTCTTGCATTCGAGAACAAGGGGAGATCCACGCTTACCGGGGATATCATCGAGTACCTTGGGAGAAGGTGCGAGAGATTTTCATAATTAAGGCTTCGTTTGGGAATAATCTTTTTTTTTTGAATAAATTAACGTCGGCGTTTTGGATAAGCTTTTGATGGTACAGATTGATCATGAAAAAGCTGAAGCTAAAAGCTACTGTTGGATAGTATTTTCAAAATGCTAAAGCTAAACATAGCCTAAATTATTTTCGACACCTTGTACCCATGAAATGGAAGGCGTTATTCTAACCTTTTTTTTCCTTTAAATTTCTTCAGCCTGGAAGAGTTGTGCCCACACTGCTGAGAGACCCACCTTATGTACCCTGCTGCCTTCAAAACCGGTTAGCTAAATACGGAGCATGGATAACTGTGACTGACTGTCTGTTGTACAATGAATAAAAGGACCCCCTTTCTTTTGTTTTACAGTAAATAAAAGGACCCTCTTTCTTTGTTTTTTAATCATTGCAACCACCAAATGCCCCGAAACCGTGCTAGGGTAACCCCAAAAGGGTGACCCTACACCACTTCGTACAGACCACAAAGACTTTTATTGTTTGCTCCTCACAGAAAATAAAGGTAGGTCTATGTGATCAGTGCGAAGCATGTAGTCTTCCTTGAGGTCACATTTTTGGGTTATCCTAGCTTTATTGAAATGCCCCATCCTATTCTAAAGTGCTTTGCTTTCCCATTTTTTCCTTGCCTTGTGAATTGTGATGATCTCATTTTTAACAAATGATACCAATATACTCCCCGTTAGGCTCAAAAAGATTTTTAGATTTTTTTGAAGGAAAGACGGAATCAATTAACTCAACGAAGCATCCGAAACAAAGTTTGCAGGGGAATCAATTCACAAGCTAGCATGATTCCGCTTCAGCCTGTCTAGCTAACACATGAACAACCACGTTAATCGTACATTGAACAACTCATTAATTATTGGGCACGTATTGTACTGTGTCAAGTACGCGTCTCAATGCAGTGTCGTTCTCCGACACATGTTGGACACTAGTATATCATGGGTGGGTAGATGTCCTTGCATGGTAGAGGTGGACGTGACAAAAAAAAGGCTCCCGGCATGAAACATCATTGCACAGTCAGTTTATTCTGTGTTTGCCTTCGTGTCAAAAAATGGTGTCACAGGTGAAATTCCCCAAACTTTTTTCTTAGCCTATGTCTTGGATGAGAAAAGAAAATGGAAGGGAAAAAATGAAAAGAAAGAAAATGGAGAGGAAAGAAAATGAAGAGAAAATGGAAAGAAAATAAATTGTTGTTTGAATGAGTATAAAATGAAGAGAAAACGTGAGAAGAAAGAAAGTGTGATGCACTAAAAAAAATGTGATAAAATGGAAAGACATCTGTGTCCTTTTTTTAAGAAAAAAGGAAGGTGAAAGAGTAATTTCACTCGTATTCTCTCCATCTATTCAATTTTCTCGCCTGAGGAGAGAAAAGTTTTAATTTCATTCTCTCATTTTTTTCTACCTTCCTCTTTTTTTATTGCACTCAAACAAGAGAAAAGGCATTGAAATTTGTGTTCCCCACTCTCTCATTTTCTCTCTCCAAAATTTGTCCATCTAAACATAGGGTTAAAGTTAAGATGACGATAGTTGAGCAATAAACTGAGATTACAATATGATTTATCTTCTCTCGTATTTCTCGTCTTTGAAGGGTAAAAATAAAGCTTGGTGTACACTTCGGTATAAACCTTGGGTGTACCACAAGCATCGCCAACATTTTCCACAATGCTTTCAGGGTGTGTTTGGTTACATAGGGAGGGGGTGTGAATAATAAAGACAGAAGGAAAATTCCGACCCCCTCACTAAATTTCAACTAAACAAGAGGGGAGGGTGGGGGGGTGGGGGTTGTCATGTGAATTTCTCACCGTTGCACAACTTGAAGAATTAGATCAGCACTCAATCAATGGCAGAAAAGTGAGTTCAATCCCACAATATCACAACCTTAACATTCTTCTGACTTGTAATTCAAAAGTATACAACATATAAAACATAGAGTTCATTGCATGCAGATGGAGCTACACTAGAAACAAGAGCTTAAAGCTGGGCGTGCTTCACGTACCATCCAGTAATATGTGTTCTACTACGGAACCTGCTCGTTTGGTGATGTGTTCTTTCCTACTTGGTGTTCAGGTTGTAATTTTCTGCAGTTGTGTTATTGGATTAGTTGATGATGGGGCAGTATGCAAGCACAACAAATCATAGAAGTTTATCTGCTATATACAAGTTAATTCATAATTTCTTGATTTCTGTAAATCATGTATTTTTTATGAATGAATTAAGAAAATAATAGTACTATTCAGCACGGGATCAGAGCAAACTGGTATGGTATATTTTCTCAAAAAAGATTGATTACAGGAAAATAGATTAATAACTCACATTTCATTCCTGTTCCTGGCTCCTGCTCATGAATCTGATGGTGGTTGTTGCTGCTGCTGCTGCTGAGGCCATATTGACTGAGCCATATATGGATGAGGCTGCTGCACATATGGGGGGGCTTGATCCACTGGCTTACCCATATACATTCCTGAGGGTCCAACCTGGGGAGCAGATTGTGCTTGCATGTAATAATATGGAAGGTCTGCAGGACCCCCGACAGGAAGGGTTCCTCTAGGGATTGAAGCTAGCACCTCATCTTTCAAATCCTCTCGTGGAACAATGTCAACCAAGAAATCAAAGATATCAGTCCTTGTAATGGCTGCAGCAATGTCGTTTTTCTGAAGTGTCCTCCTTTTGTTCTCCTCAGTGTGACTCCAAGCACGCAGAGTCAATTCAAGGATGAACATCTCACAAGCACGGGCAAACACAACAGGCGCCTCTGCTGAGATCATCCTAACATCTTCATCTGCCTTCATGATTTTCTTGATCCTTGCCAACGGCAAACTGTGGTTTTTGAAATCAGTAACCTGCTCAATTTCTTGATATTGATTAGCCCAGAAAGACTGAAGTTGTTGCTGCAACTGCTGTTGCTGCTGTTGATGCATGTGCTGATATGCAAGCTGATGTGGCGCCATCTGAGATGAAGAGGCTGGAAGACCTAGATTTTGTGGAGATTGAATGGGACCCACCGGCATAGACCCTGTCATTTGGTTAGCTTGGTATGAGGGAACACCATATGCCACTGAAGCAGAGGTAGTTACCCCCATACCTGGTGGTTGTCCATTTCCATGCTGATCCATTTGTAAGAGTGCAGTTGCAGGGGAAGCTGAGGGATATTTTAATACCTGCCCAGTGGCATTCAAGTAACACTAGTAGTTAAAAGGGAAATAAATAAGTAAACTATCATCTCTTCCAAGCAATATACTAAAGATATACACTGACTAATGAAACTTTCATGGCATAACATTGAGCCATCAAATCTTATTTAAGAAGTGAAATTTGCACTAAATAGTACTAAAACATGTCTTTTCCCAATGTAGTACCTAAAACTTTTTATTCCCTAAATAGTACTTGAACAATGTCCAGTGGCGGTGAACATTTACTTGAACAATGTCTAGTGGACATTAAACAGTGGTACTACATTGAGAAATTAAAACATATGATACTACACTGAGAAACTCACTATGTTTTAGTACTATATGTTTTAGTACGTAAATTCCCCACTTAAGAAATGAAATTAATTCCAACACAGCAGTCACACAGTACATAGAGCATCTACAGCCAGTGTCAAAGCTCCCAATTTGTGTGGTGGTGTGTGCGTGGGGTGAGGTTGGGGACACCTGAGAGTGATGGTAAAAGAGGAGGATGAATGATTCTACACAACTAGTAAGCAACTGTAAGAAACAATAGAGAAAGGGTAAGTCCCTTGCACGATATAAGAGGGATAATGGTTCATGCCGTTTTGTTTACAAAACTCACAACATAAATGAACTTTAGATTATACTTTGGTTATCTCTAGCATTCTATACTCTTAATTGCGAGCTGTGTGCAAGTTGAGAATATCCAAGACAGGGTACTCCAAAGCATTTCGCATGAGATATTTCTGAATCCATTATCAATTCTCATGCCTTTTATTCAAGAAGTTCGAAAACATGTACTCATGTCGAACATAAGCTTCATGCTCAAATTCTTAAAGCCAACAGTGCAGAGTTGGTATAGATGGTAAAGTTAAACAAGAGCACAAACGTTTTTGCAAAAAGCATCAACGTTTAGCTTTATCTTATAGACAAAAATATAGTTTTTTTTAAACTTAATGTGCACCGCATAAAAATGATCTCAATCGTTAAAGGTAATTGAAAACACTGTCCCTAAACATACCCCAAAATCAGGTTTAAACAATTACCTTACCACACCTAATCACAAGCTCCAATAACACTTGCAAACAAGTAGAAAGGAAATACACAGCTCCAATAATTCAATAGTGTTTATCACAAAGCATAAAAGCTTGAAATCTGAACCCCAAGCTAAATACTCCGTATATAGATCTAAAGACAAAGAGATAACTTAACGATCTATATCACATCGACTCAAATCTGAGCAGGGACCATCAATAGCCAAATATTAAGTCAGACTTGACACAAGTCAACCGATCTGCAACACAATTACACAAACCCCTACATGCATGTTCATTAAATTTCTTCAGCAAAGCTTAAAAACAGCAACTACATGTCTCAGAGAGAAACCGGTACCTGAGGAGACGCAATCGCCGGCAGATTCTCGATTCCTTCCGGCGAGCGGAGGAAAAAAGACCCTGTGGTCAATAATCACAAACGAAACAAATCGAAAAATCAGATGGCCAATCGAAGCTTATTCAACCAATCAAAAAAATAATCCACCATAGCCGCCTCTGACATCGAGGGGCTTAGGCCTGTTCACAAAAGAAAATACAAAGGGAAAAAAAGAGGCAGCCAATGGAAGAGGAAGAAGAAGAAGAAGAAAAACCTAAAGTTTAATTTGCGGGAGAGAAAGCGGAGCGAGACACGGCCCAAGTGGTGCGGCACCTATAATTTCGGTGAGAGGTAACACTTGTCACAACTGGAAAAGGGCGACTTTCTGGTTCGTCAAAACTAGCATCTCTCAACGACGCATTTACACTTACGTCTCCATCATTATTTTGAATGATAATTTCATTAAATAAAATAGATATATTATCCCCTCTAAAATGTTTTAGGTAGTCTTTATATATTCTCCTCGTGCTAGCATGTAACGTAAACTCCAATAAAAAAGACTAAGGGGGTGTTTGGTGAGCCAAAAAGGTAAGGGTTTGAATATTGGAGATATCAAATTTCCAAAATTATTGTTTGGTGAATTAAAAAGTAAAATTTGCACTAAATAGGACTAAAACATAATGACTTTCCTAATGTAGGACTTAAACTTTTTTGGGAGAAAGACCAAATTAGGACTAAAACATTGAAAATATGCCAAAATAGGACTTCCATGTTTTTATTCCCGAAATAGGACTTACATTACCAAACATGGTCATATATATTACCAAAAAAGTATAGTAATTTGCACATGTACACTGCCACATTACAACAGGGCAAAGTCACATTACCACAGTGCAAAGTTCTATTTCGGGGAAAAAAACATGAAAGTCCTATTTTGGTACTTTCCCTATGTTTTAGTCCTATTTAGAGTGATTTCTAAATTTTTTATTCCCTAAATAGGACTTAATAATGACCTAGTGGAAGGAATAATATCCCGTAATAATGGACATTTAGTTGAATAATGACTACTTGATAATGACCTAGTGGAAAGAATAATGTCCAGTAATGATGGACATTTAGTTAAAAAAGGGTTTGGATTTCCAAATCCGGAGATATGGAAAATCTCCAAATATACCGTGTCCTCATATCTCTCCTAATCTACCGATATCAATAATTGAAATCGGGATATCTGCTATTCCTCCCGTAACTGTGTCTTGCCCGTTCTCTCTAGTTCGTCTTCATCTCTTTTCACGACACATCTTTCTATCTCTCATCCGCTTTATTTCTTCATCTGTGATCGGAGTCTTCTTCATCACTGTTCCAGCTTTATAAAAAAATTATTGACATCTTCAATCGTCTCTATCCCAGATTCTGGAGATCGACAAAATTTTGTTATTTCTTCTCGCCAAATTATGATGATGGTGAATGAACGATGGTGACGAATTCTTTTAGGTAGATCATTGATGATGGTGATGATGTCCAAAATTGGCAATTCATTTTTTTCAATTCTTTTTGGTTCAATGGCTTCTCACCAAACAGTAAAAAGTGATACTTAATTCAATTCCAATTTCTCCAAACAAAGACGTTTCAGATTTCAAAATTCATATCATTTTTCTTAGATTTCGTATCTTATCATATTTCCAAAACTCACCAAACGGACCCTTGGTTAATTTTTGTTAGATACATGCTAGCTGATCACCGAGAACAATCATTAATTTTTGTTACTCCTGATCACCATCTTCAATCTCAAGAACCACCTTCTTCAATCTCAAAAACTACCACCGATCCAAATTGTTGCCCCCTTCTTCAATTTCTGGAACCACCGCCAATCACCTTGCATCTTAGTTACATCCAAGCTGCTATCGCCATCACCCCAATTGCCATTGCCACTATCCCCTTACACCGACAATACCCAACGTCTCTCCCTCCTTGATCTATCCCCGCCGCCGCATAAAAGAAGAACACAACCGCCATGCATCCATGGAGTTTGTCCAACAACGACGAGACCACTTCTCTGGTGTGCCTGAATTTAAGAAAATTGTTCCGATTGTTTGGCTTAATAATCAAAATTTTGCAATATGGCTTGTTTTTAGAAAATTAAAGTTTTTTTCTCATTTTGCTTTGTGTTGACATTATATAGTGTTGACATTATACAATGTCATATTTGTTCTTATGTAGTGCCTAGTTTTACGGTGTATTGTCATCCTTGACATTATTTGTAGCTACAGATTACAGTTGACATTGTATAACAAGTTTTTTCCTTGACAGTCTTATGACACTGACAATGGTTAGGGAGAAAGACCAAAGTAGTACTAAAACATTGAAAATATACCAAAATAGGACTTCCATGTTTTTATTCCCGAAATATGACTTACATTACCATACATGGTCATATACATTACCAAAAACGTGTAGTAATTTGCACATGTACACTGCCACATTACCATAGGGCAAAGTCACATTACCACAGTGCAAAGTCCTATTTCATGAAAAAAACATGAATGTCTTATTTTGGTATTTTTCTCTATGTTTTAGTCCTATTTAGGGTGATTTCTACAATGGTTACATGTTCTGGTGGTGTCGACGGTGACGAAGGCGACTAGGTGGTGTCGGCGGCGACGAAGGCGACTTAGTGGTGTTAGCAATGACATGGGAAATCTCCAATGTACAATGGCAAATTCACTACAAAAAACTTGACATTTTGTGGCACCAAATTTTGCCACAAAACATAATACATTAGCCACAATAGTTTGTTTTTGCACAAAAATCACAAGATTTCATTACTTCAAATATTCAAATACACCATCAATCAAGTCTCTGCCACAACTACATATCTTATTTACATAATTCTCATATAATTAAAGTAGCTCCTAATGTAATGAATAGCTTGATCTTGAATCTCTTCTAGGCTTCTATTCTTCTGATGCACCAAGTCATTTCTCCATTTCCAAATGAAGTAAATTGAAGTCGCCCACATTGCTATAACCATTTTCCTCTGTTTTCCTCCCTTCACTTTCAGCATTTCCACTCCAAACTCATCTTCAGAATTGCAGTCCCAGGAATATCTGATTTCCTTCATGATAGCCTGCCCAATTGATTTCGCCTTATCACACCCCCCCACACTATATGGTCCTGTGATTCAGTTGCTCTTCCACACAACTCACAGTTGGTGTTTATGCTCAAGAATTTAGCAAGTCTCTCTTAAGTTTGCAGCTTCCTTCTCCAGAATAACCAAATGATGAATCTGAATTTGGGAGGGGTAAATTTATTCCAGACCCAGTGTCTCCAAACAGGTTTACCCCTATTACCTTGTAGCCAATTATACCCTTCCCTAATCTCATAAGGTTTAGGGTTTGGCATTTCATTGAATTATACCCTTCCCTAGCTGCAATTGTTCTTCAATTTATACCCGGAGGATTGTTCCGTTGATATCTTCCCGTTGGAGAATTAAATGACGAAATTGATGGAGAGACGTTGGAGGTGGTGTGCGTTACTTCGATTTGGGTGCTGCGCTCTCTGTTAACGACGACGAAGAAGTCGTAAACTTTTCTTTTTCTTTTCCTTTTGCCGTGTGCGAATCAAAAAGACAAAGGAGGAATGGGCCGGTTATTTTGTTGATGATGGATTGGGCTTCAACCCAATTTTGATCTCTTCTTTTTAAACTTGAACTCTAATTTGGTCTTTTCGCTGCACTTTTCTCCAATAAAATAAGATATCTGATAACTTGGGTTATGAAAAATAAAATAAAATGTAAAAAGTGATTAAAAAACTACTATTTATTCAAGAAAATTAAAAGATTGTAAAAGTAAGAATTAAAATAAAAGTAAGCAAAACAACTAAAAATTAAAGTCTAAAAGTATTAAAAATGTCTAAAAAAAAATAAAAAGAACCAAACCAAACCCGACTTATCACCACCCTATTTCGCATGTAACACATGCAATTTTTTTTAAATTTTATTTTGTACTTGGTTGGCAACCATCCTCCTAACACCACTAAAAATAGGGAATGAAAACTTACTAAAATACTATAACTACCATAATTAGGAACAGGAAGCAAATAAATACAAAGACTACTATACATAACTAATACTACCATCCCCGCTAGGTGAACTAAGCTCGTTGTGTAATGCTTCAAAATATACTCTAAAAGTTTTGTTGAATTATTATTCAATTAAACAAATTGTTTTGATTAAGATAAATTATTGTTGAACCTTGGGCCGAAATAAAATATGTTCTGAAATCCAATAACATAAACTGGATAAATCTCATGGATATAAATCCAAAATGCAATTGTATGTGTCATCTTGATTGAGAACGAGAATACAGATCCATATCAAGAATAAATAAAGAATTTGATTTATTATGTGAACTTTTGAAATGATTTGTTGAAATCAATCATGTGAATAAATAATATGAATTGAATATGAGAATCTTTTGAATAAAAGATTAGTTAAATCAATTTTGACTCTGTCAAAGTCAAATACCTAAAAATCTGTTGTCAGAAAAATTATTGCAAAAAATATAAAAATTATATCGTTGAATATAGTTTGACTGCCTTATTATAGTTTTAGAGTCTAGTTATTATATGTCTTAAACTTATTCTAGTTTAAGAGTCTAGTTATTATTTGCCTTAAACTAATTATAATTTAAGAGTGTGGTTATTATTTACCTTAAACTAATTATAGTTTAAGAGTCTGGTTAATCAAATAAAATAGCCTTAGACGAAGGCAAGATTTTCAGGATGTATGTGAAGGTTTTGAACTACTATTTCAAAAGACATAAATTAATTATCTTTTTTGATTGTGATTGATTAACCTTCCGCAATATTGAAAACTCTGTATTGTTTCCATTATGAAAAATGTTATTGTTGTTGAGTGTATTCCACCTAGTACCGGTTCAAGGGGGGACCACAAACGTTGACCAGTCAAACGGTGAATTTCTATATTAGGAAGCCTAAACGATAGAAGTTTATATCGGTCGATGACAGAAGTTTGACCGGTACATTTCGAGTACTTTATCGGTCAAACTACATGACTTCTTTGGATCATTCCCAATCTCCGTAAATTCATCCCGCGTAAACCTAACCGATATGATTTCAATGGTTTGGAAGTGTCAGCTTGAAAGAATCCAAGGGAGGTTGGACTATAACGGCCAAATTCAATGAAAGATCACTAAAGATATTCACGCAATCAGTCCAACACGCTACGCGACAAAAGAGTCACGTTCTTAGCTAAATGACACGGGAATAAAAAAATGGAACAAGCGACTAAAAGACAGAAGCAGTCACCTCGCACCACCCCGGAACGTGGCCTGACGTGGGTGTGCGGCACCTTGTTGCCTCTAGCTTCTTATAAATACTTGTGTAACCCTCAAATGAGGGAATCCGATTTCTTCTCACTAAACTCTTGTGTAAAAGCTCCCGTGCACTTCACTATATTCAAATAACAATTGGGCTTCAGGTGTTTCCATCGACAGTCCTCCCGGTTAATTAACATGTTTGCTACCTTATACTGTCTGGAATCCTGTAAACAACCCCTAGACCCGGTGTCTAGCGCTGTTTACCCAGTTAGGTAATTTACACCATCAATTGTGATAAATAAAAGTGTTTGAAAGATTTAAATTTTACAGTTACCAAGTTTATACTTTAGTCGGAAAGGGGCTGCAAACCTAGACGGGTCAGGGTGTTACACGTTACATCATTTTTTTTCGAACTCCTAGATCTTCTCCGCTAGGTGAACTAAACTCTCTTGGCCTATACTCTCCCTAATATTTAATTCCTCCCTATATTTTCCCCAGTGTTTAATAATAATTGGACTACAAGTGTTCCGGCATACAGTCCTCTCTGTTAATCTTCATTTACTGCGTCTTCTTAGTTATTAACCTTAGTAAATCATCTTATACCCGACCTAGAGTAATTAACCTGGGTGATAATTTACTGTTAGAATATGTTCTAGGAGTTGATAGTTTTTCTTTTTTGATAAAATTCTTGTTTTAGTAGGAATATAATTGGAGGAATTTAGTTAAATAACACTCAAACATAATGACTTTTCCTAAATAGCATCACATTCTTGTTTTAATATGAATAGAATTAGAGGAATTCTTGTTTAATTAAGTGCTATTTAAAGAATAAAATAGTTTAAGTGCTATTTAGGGAAATGACTTAAGTTTTAGTGTTATTTAATGCAAATATTTCATAGAATTATTCTCCATTATTATAGAATTATTCTCCATTATTATTTTTCTACATTTACACCATGATATACATACATACATACATATGATACTCCATCCATTCTAAAAATTCTTCCTCTTTTATTTTTTGTACTTCCAACAAAACACTTCTATTTATATTAAAAAACCGCTTTTATTCTTATTTTTTCACATCCTATCTATCACATCATACTTTTTCTCTAATAATCTATCCATCACATCAAATGCAAAATTGAAAGTCAATTACAATTTGACACTTCTTTATTTTTACACTTGGTCAAACTAAGAATCCCTTTTCGAGAACGAAGGTAGTAAGTATTATTGAATAGGAATGAGAAGGGGTGAATATTAAAAAAGAATGTAGGAGGTGTGAATTATGAGTAAAAGAATCGCATGTTTGGCGTGCGAATATGTTGTCCCCTTTCGTAATTATTGTGATAATTGAACTGGCGATTGGACATTTTTTAAAAAAAATTAAAAAAAAAACTCTTGTGCATGTAGTACATGTAATTTTCCAAGTGAGAAATTTAAGGTTCCACGTGAGGAATTAATCTTTATGTTTTTTCAAAGTGAGGGAAACCACACCCAACTCCAGCCAGGTCGCCGACCAGATTAACACTACTCACTCCAGGCTCTAGCGACAAAAATCACGGAAGTCTCCCGACTCTGGCAGCGAAAGAACAGTGTAGAGTCCAGTGGCGCGGACCAGCAGAAGATTTCTATATTTCTTTTTTCACTCTCGCATCTAGAATTGGTATTCATAATCCATATTCATTATTTTTAATTCTTGGAGCAAATTAAAATTGATTCTAGGGTTAATTGAATAATTGTTAACTCATATGCTTTCTTCATTTAAATAATTTAGTTTATTAAGTCTAGGATTATTTGTTAATTTTCATTTTGTTAATTAATAATCTTTGTTACGAATGAAAATATGATTCAATAATGTGTTCTTCACTTAATATGCAAGAATAATTTGTTATACCCTTAAAACTTATCCGGTAGTAAAAAAATGTAAAAAAAACAAATCTAGATGAAGAAATGAAAAAATCTCAAACCAGAGGGTTATATAAGACCTTTGGGCCATACTTTTGGCTCGGCTCAGACCATTAAAATCTCAAGACCAACCCTGGTTTTAAGTATACAATTTTTATTTTTTAATTCTCACTCAATTCTAAAAAAAAATGAATTCAAAATAACATGAGTAAAGAATCGTAAACCAGAATAGATACTCCCTCCGTCCTAACATTAATTTCCCAGTTTGACTTTTACAGTTAAACTTTTTAAACTTTGACCGTATATTACGGAAAAAATATATTGAATTTTCATATAAATTTATTATCAATAGATTCATCTTGAAACATAGTTTTGAAATATGTTGTTTTTGTAATATATATTCATATAAAAATGGAGATATTAATGGTCAAAGTGTTACATTGGAGACCGTGAAAAGTCAAATGAGAAGTTAATTTTAGGACGGAGGGAGTATTTTAATTTGGGATAAGAGAAGTATATCAAATTATAACTAACAAATAATTTGTGACGATGGTAACACGAAGTAATGCTGTGAGAGGGATTGGGCATCCAATTGGGATATTCGGAGAGTATATCTGTATCAATATATGGGCATATGCTGATTATACTAAATCTATCCTAGTCAGCAACAACATATGCCTTATCCACTTATCCCCTACTCATATCACTTTTCTTCCCTCTTATCTATCTTAATATAGAGTATAATGATAAATCATGCTAGAAGGACACCAAAAGTGTACTCCAAAGAAATATACTGATATTTTAATAATTTATACTGAAATAAAATGTTAATTCATTTCAAAAAAAATTGTACTATCATTTGTTGTCAATGTAAATCATCATACTAGCACTAAATATCAGTGCATATCTTTGAGATACAAAATAGGTTACAAATTTTAGTGTACAAATAAGTTAATTCTATAATAATACTCCCTACGAGATAGAATCACAAAACATAGTGGATATTTTTTTCGTACTTATATAATTGATTAAAATTGCTTCGAAACTACTACCTCCGTCCCGCTATATTCGTCCACTTTTGATTTTTGGAACTGTTCATCTAAGCACTTTGACTCATCAAATTCTCTAAATATCTAAGCCTAAATATAGTCATGTGTGATCTTGTTTGATTTGTCTTAACATATAGATTATTAATATATAATTTTTATAATTTTTTAATATACAAATTACAAGATAAAATAGATTAAAGAAGTGCATTGGATGGTGTGCAAAAATGAAAGTGGACAAATATAGTGGGACGGAGGGAGTATTTCTTACCTATAAGTAGTTGATGACGTGATTCTCGAAACTTACAAGTTGATTTATAAGTACGTCGTATCTATTTATCTTTTTTTTTTATTTTTTTCATTTTGACCAGATTATTTTCAAATGATTTATCTATAATTTGGAGATAAAAATGTTTTATTGCAAAAGGTGAAAAAAATAATTTATTTTACAAGTAATTATTGAAAGCATACAAATAAACAAAAGAACACGGAATTTTGAAATAGTGAAATGTGAAATTATTTTTGGAACGAAGAGAATATTTTGTATATAATCAACGAAAAATTATTAAAGAAATAAATTTTAACTAATGTATAATGTTTGTGACTTTAATTTTAAGAGAAATGTAATATAAATACTAGTGATGGATAAATAAAAAAGAAAACTCTCTAGAGAGGAGTAAAAACTACGAAAATATTAAAATAGAAGTAATATGTCTTTTAAAATCAATATAGGAATTCACACTGCCATTGTGACACTGTCACACTCACCACATTGTTACATTATTACTGTAACACTATATATCACCGTCACACTACCATCTGTCGTCGCCAGCCACTAGAGTGCCGTCGCAGATCACTGATAGTTGACTAATCACACTCATATATTACATTGTCATCACTTTTCTAGCACACTACCAATGCGTACGCTTACAACACACTGTCATTATATTCATATTTTGGTTTTAAAAAAATTAAGACTAATATTTTAATATTTTCATATGTTTTTACTCCTATTTAGGAAGATTTTTTTAAATAAAATTGGGAATGAACATATACCACTTCATTCCATATAACTATTTATTTTGACTTGATATATTAAAAAATGAATAAATAAAGATGTACTTTAATTTATTTTTATATTTATTCATTTTTTAATGTACCAAAAAAGTTTTAATACATACTCCGTATTCAATATGGAATGAAGGGAGTACCGAGGTGAGTATTCCATGCAACAAAATTGAAATGTAAAGTTCCGTAGAAATTTTGTACTTCTTCCGTCCCAAAAAAAATGAGACGGTTTGACTTTTTGGGAAATTAAGGGAGATATATTTTGGTATGGACTTTCCAAAAATACCCTTGTTGTGATGAGTAAAAGTAGGATGTGATGGGTAAATTAATAGAAAAAAGGTATGATGTGATAGGTAGGGTATGAAAAAGTAAGGGGTAAAAGTGGTTTTTTAATAGAAATGTAACAAATTTTACGGGACGTAGTTTTTTCTAAACGTAACAAACTTTTTGGGACGGAGGGAGTATATCATTCGTAAGTGTGATGCTAGATGATTCGGACAGATACAAAGCATTAGTACTAATTTTTTTAATCATACTAATATTTTGTGCAAGTATAAACTATCAAAATGCTAATATACTTCATATATCTTTGGTATAACTCCATTCTACCATTCTTGACCTAAGTGTAATCATTTTTAATATACTCCGTATCAGCCAAAAGAACTGACTATAATAATGGGCCGTGGCGCCTCTCCGACGTTCGCCAAATCGTCACCCGTTTTTCCACATCCCAAATCCATCACAACCCTATTCTTCCTCTTTCTTCTTCTTCTTCTTCTTCTTCTTCCATGGCTTACAATTTTCATATTATCCCACTTCTTACACTCAGTTTCTTGGCTGTTCTTACTCTTGCTCAGAGACCCTTTTTCCCAAGGGCCATTGTTCTTCCAGTCGCCAAAGATTTGCCCACTTCACAGTACCTAACTCGACTTCAAATTGGCCAAAATCTTCACCCTTTGAAACTGGTAGTGGATCTGGGAGGCCCATTTCTCTGGACCGATCACACCTCTCCATCTCTGGGTTCGGTTCTCTGTAAATCTCTCAAGTGCTCCATGGCTAATTCCAGTGGATGCACCAGTAACCAGATCTGTCCCCTTCAACTTCTTAACCCTGTTTCGAAAACCCCCGGATCTGGGTTTCTGAAAGAAGACTCCATAGCTTTGGAGCTCATAGATGACCCAAATGGAAGCTCTTTTCTTTCCCATGTTCCCAATTTTTTGTTCTCCTCTGTGCCAAGTTTCCTGCTCCAAGGCCTGGGTCGTGGCGTGGATGGCGTTTTCGGCCTTGGGAATTCGAGGATTTCACTTCCCTCTCAGCTTGCAAGCACCTTTGGTCTTCCCAGAAAGTTTTCCATCTGTTTGTCTTCTTCCAAAGGCTCAATATTCTCCGGCGACCTTCCTCCGTTTGGTGTTGCCAGATCTATGATGTACACCCCTCTGATTCTTCCCCGGAACAGTACATCGCCGGAGTACCACATCAATGTAACATCAATCAGGATTAACGGCGAGAGACAGGGCCTCAAGCAGGGATCCTTGTCTGATCAAGGGACGAAGATCAGCACGATTGTTCCTTACACGACCATGAACACAGCGGTTTACCAGGCGTTTGTCGAGTCCTACATCGGGCACGCGGCTTCCAAGGGAATGACCCAGGTGGATCCCGTGGCGCCATTCGGCGTATGCTTTAAGGATGTAGCCGGTTGGGATGCTCCGAGGGTGGATCTTGTGTTGCAGAGTGAGATGATGAAATGGAGGATGAATGGGGTGGTAAAGATGGGTGGTGGGGTTGTGTGCTTGGGGTTCTTGGATGGTGGGTCGGACCAGATTGCCCCCATTGTGATTGGGGGCTACCAATTGGAGGACAATTTGCTGGAGTTCAATCTGGGCACTTCAATGCTCGGCTTCACTTCTCTAATGCCGGAAACTAACTGTTCATACTTTTCAAGAATCTCCTGGAGCAGAGATTAGTCTGTTTCAGTCTTCGAGGAGTGAAATTTTCCTGCAGAGGGTCAGAACGCATGAATGAAGAAGAAGAAGACTCCATTATGCGTTAATATTATTTTGTGTATCTCCCCAAATTTTCTAGTCTTGATATTTGTGTTTGTATAGTTTGATTTTTTGGAAAAGTTTTAATTATCAATTGAGTCAATCTTAAATTGCATTAATATAATAGAATAAACTTTTTATAATATTTTATGAGATAAATTTAATCAATAAAGTTTTGTACAAATTTGTGATCCAGTATTTACTGTTTGTCCAATTTCACTCTAAGGAGTAAAATTGATTAATATATACTCCCTATATAGATAGAAGAACTTAGGGAGTTAAGGGTGTTCTTTGGTCTAAACCTCGACCAGATTGAACCCGGTCAGACCAGACCAAGACCCAAATTAGACTGAAATTCGGTCTAAATCTCAGACTAGACCTAGACCCAAATTAGACTGAAATTTAGACCGAAGACCGTACTTAAATATACGGAGTATTTGACTTTTGAATGATTTGGATTAAAATCTTACAGAACTGGTCTAATATAAATGGACCAAATCTAGGTAAAAAAAACTAATTTTAAATTTTGAATGTACCAACCAGTTAAAATGTAATCCAATGGACTTCATAGTGCAAAGTCCACACGATACACACTGGGCTTCATTATTCAACCCCAACCACGACATTTAATGCATAAACCACTAAAGTAACTAAACCATAACAAATCCTTTAAAAAAACAAACAATAAGCAAAAAATACAATTAGAAACATTCAAAACTTTTTAAACATCCCAAAATTGCGATGGCCTACAAGTTTGACAGTTCTGGGCATAGAATATATACATTTTAAATGTACTCTGCATATCAATAACTTTTTACCTTTAAAACCCATGACACATTCAACTAAACG
Organism: Cuscuta campestris; assembly: GCA_900332095.2. Classification (NCBI taxonomy): domain Eukaryota; kingdom Viridiplantae; phylum Streptophyta; class Magnoliopsida; order Solanales; family Convolvulaceae; genus Cuscuta; species Cuscuta campestris. Next base: position 1,741,755 of record OOIL02002010.1, on the reverse strand, counting down.
AGATTCATGCACATACTTCAAGTTTACTTCAAACCTGTCATAATGAGCTATTTATTCCGCCGCAAAGATGAATTCATCTTCTACGTTCACATCCTTGAAAACAGATAAATGCATAATCACATTTGGGAGTTAGTGAATCTACCTCCAGGATGCAAACCATTAGGTTCTAAGTGGATCTTTCATAGGAAAATGAAACCAGATAGTTCCATTGATAAGTACAAAGTCCGACTTATAATTAAGGGTTACATTCAGCGTGAGGGCTTTGATTATTTTGACACATACGCCCTTGTGTCAAGAATAAATTCCATTAGAATGATACTTGCAATAGCTTCCTTGTAAGCTTCATCAAATGGATGTGAAAACAACTTTACTTAATGGAGATCTCGAAGAAGAGATCTATTTGGAACAACCTGAGGGGTTTATAGCTCATGGTCAAGAAAGGAAAGTCCGTAAACTTGTTAAATCATTATATGGTTTTAAACAGGCGTCAAAAGTATGACATGAAAAGTTTGACCATGTAATGATTGACTCTGGCTTCAAATTTAATGAAGCAAATAAGTGTGTCTATTTAAAAGACACATCCCAAGGGTATGTCATGTTATGTCTCTATGTAGACGACATACTCATAGTAGGTAGCAATGAAAAGATGGTCAAATCTTCCAAAGATATGTTGAACTCACGGTTTGACATGAAGGACATGAGTCTTGGTGAAGTAATTCTTGAAATTAAAATTGTGAGAAGACATGAAGTTGTAGCACTGAGCCAATCCAATTATATTGATAAAATCCTTGGCAAGTTCAACAAAAGGATGTTAGAGTAGCAAAGGCGCCGTTGGACGTCAACACACACCTAGCTAAATACCGAGGTTCCAGTAACTCTCAAATTGAGTATGCAAGAGTTATTGGAAGTTTGATGTATCTAATGCGCTGCACTCGACCAGACTTAGCATGTGTCATAAGTAAGCTGAGTAAATACACCAGCAATCCGAGTAATGAGCATTGGAAGGCTATTATACGTGTGATGAGACACCTACGATATATACGTGACTATGGATTATGCTACTCGAGATATCCACCGGTGTTAGAAGGATACACGGATGCCAATTAGATATCCGATAGTAAAGACTTGAAATCCTTAAGTGGATATGTCTTTATGCTAGCGGGTGCAACAGTATCTTGGAAATCCTCAAAGCAATCACTTATTTCTAGGTCCACCATGGAATCTAAGTTTATAGCTTTCGATAAATGGGGTGAGGAAGCTGAATGGCTACGCCACTTCCTTGAGGACATTCCAAGATGGGATAAACCGGCCCACCAATTTGCATTTATTGTGATTGTAATCGGTAATTGGATGTGCAAAGAATAACATGTATAATGGTAAGTCTAGACATATTCAACTTAGACACAAAACCATTAGACAAATTCTTCGAACTGGGATTATCACAATTGACTATGTGAAGTCAAAAGATAATTTGGCGGATCCGCTAACCAAAGGGTTAACAAATGAGTTGCATGAGAAGTTGGTAGTAGGAAAGAGTTTGAAGCCCTTATGCTAGGAAAGTCCTATGGAGAAAACCCTGATCTGGTTGATACCCAGGTTTAATAGGACAACCTACTTGTATGATGAAGCGCACTCACTCTAGGGATGGTACTAGTACCTCTGGTCAGTCCCTTTTGTTCCTGCTGAAGACACTGACTCTTGAAAATGATGAGATTATTAGCATATAAATATGATTTAATGATTCTTAACCAGTAGACACGGTGGTCTAAGTAGAGTAATCGGGATACACTTAAAAGAATTACCTTTGTAAGAGTGAAGTGTAGTTGCTTCAAAACTAAAGATTCTGGGCTTAATCCTATAACACTCTCGCAGAAAGAGGCGCGTGTCCAATGACCAAAATGGGCACAACTATGAGAACAGAACGGTGTTTGGTTGGAACCTATGTATGGTATGCTATCGTTTACACAAATGACAGTACAGTTCAAAGACATTGCGTTCTTCTGAATAGCCAGTAAAGAAGATATACCTTACAAGGGAAAGGTTCAAAAGTGGAGACACTTACCAGTTAGGGGTGGACACGGTACGGTTCCGGGACGGTTCCAGAACCGCCACCCCATGGCACCAGCACTGTGACCGGACGAGCCGGTACCGGTTCTTGGACCGGCGGTTCCGGTACCAGACCGACCGGTTTTGCCCCCCCCCTTTTTTATTTTGCTTTTTTTAAAATTTCTAAAGTGTAAAATTGTAAATTCACAATTGTTTAAGGAAAGAATGAAAAAAATCTAAAAATGTAGTTGTTAATTAAATATTGTAAAATAAGTAATACACAAAATGAAGAACAACTACATTTAATATCCTGACGGTTCAAAAAAAACGATGAGGTAAAGAACCGTAAAGAAACCCTCGAAGGAGCTTATATATTGCTCACCTAAAAAAAACTAATTACATATTTACATTAACATAAAAAAAGTTTATAACTTATTCTTCAGAACTCAGACTTCTATCTCTAGTTACATTCATGTAATGCTCCGAATCGAGTTGGTACGAAGACTTTTGAGCTCGACGTCTTGACAAGAGCCAATCTTGGTTGCAAACAAGTGTTTCAAGAGATTCAGCGCTAAGACAACTTCGGTAGTCGGTTAGAATGTTGCCGACAGCACTGAATTCTCGTTCAACTACTACGGTTGATACCGGGACGGACAACACTTGTCTTGCTAGCATTGCCAGACATGGAAACATGTGTTCGTTCCGCTTCCACCATCCGAGGACGTCAAACTCCACGTCATCTTCGTCGTAATCGCATGACACCCCTTGGTACATAGCAAGTTCGTTGTGCGAGCTTACTGTTGTACCACTTGAACTCCCAGAAGGCTAAGCACGCTTCCCTTTCTTTGCAAGAAGCCCACCGACTATTCCTTTAAAACCTTTTTTTGATTTGGGGGCGGAGGAGGTGCTGTTTCTTCTGGTACATTACCGTATAACCCTTGATATTCCTTAAACAAATTCTCAAAAAGAGTTATAGCATTATCTCTTTCATTTTTCCAGTCTATAAAATGGGTGTAGTAATAACTATTTTCATCCAAAAAACAAGTGTAGTAATAGTCAATTAGAATTTTAAAATTTTCAATCTTAAAGCGTGGATCACAAATAATACCTATTTTATAAATATCAGGAATGTACAAATAATATGCACACCATTTTTCTCTCATAGGACGGACATAAGGGTACAAATCTTCATCAGCCATACTTTCACGAAAACATGTTGCGATTGTAATGCACTCTTTAAAAAATGTATTTGTAGTTGGTTGGTAAACATGCGAAAAAGTAAGAGTTGCGTTATTAAAAACTTCTAATACAGCATTCAATTTTTCAACAATAACAAATTCAATAGGTGAAATGATTATACGAAGTTCAGAGCTAAAAAATTCAGCAAGTTCCTCTTTATAGCTTAGAATATGTGATATCAACTTGTAAGTACTATTCCATCTAATGTGGATATCTTTGGCAAATTGTACTTCTTTTCTACCCTTAGACTTACAAAATATCTTCCAGGACCTAGAAATAAGACGAGCACCCCAAATTTTCTTAATTCCTTCTTTAATATTTGTCAAAACTCCCCCCATAGCTTCTAGTCCCTGTTGAACACATAAATTTAAAACATGACAGGCACAACGTTGATGCAGAAATCTACCCATAATCGTAGTAGGGGGCAAATTTCTCAGAGTCTAGGAATAGCAGCAGTATTATTAGTAGCATTATCAAAACCAAAAGAAAACACTTTATCAGATAAGTTATATTCCCGCAGAATACTCTGAATCAATAGAAAAATATTTTCAGCAGTATGCTGATCATTGAAATCACGAAATGCAAGAACACGTTTATGCATAATCCAATCACTATCTATCCAATGACAAGTAACACCCATATAAGACAAATTATGATAAGTTTCACCCCAAATATCAGAACAAATAGCAACATGAGAATTAAAATTGAGAAAAAAATTTGTCAAATTTATTTTTTCAATTTTATACTGGCGAATAATTTCTCGTTAAATTGTTTTTCTTGAAAAGCCTCGTGCTTGAGGGTTTAATGCCTATTGACAATAATCAATAAATCCAAGTTTTTCAGAAAACATGTATGACAAATTTTCTTCACAAATCATTTCGGCCATGTTTTACTTATTTTGCTCGTCGCTATAAGCAAAAAGGCCGCCCTTACCTCTGTTAGCAAACCGAGAAATTTGGGGTTGCACTTCTTGTTGTCCCTTCTTTTTTGCCGCGTATTTGGCGTACTCCACGGGATGCCTCGACCTTAGGTGTTTTTCCGGACCGCCATAACCGCCGGAAACTCCCATTTTTATGACGGTCCCACAATGTTTACAAGTTCCATAAACTATGTCATCTTTTGTTTCTTTGTCAAAATGATAAACAAATAAATCCGATTTTAATTTTTTTTACCTTTGTCCGGACCTCGAGAGGTCTCGGGCTCACCTGCCTCCACATCGACGTCGTTGCTATGCGGTGTAGGCTCCTCGTCCCCGTCTAGATTATCCAGTCCTGCTTCATCAACATCTTTGAATAGACTATCAAGAGTGGGGAAATTCGCGTCCCTCTACCAGAATAAATCTGGTCGATTTCTTCATCCGTCATACCATCCCCAATGAATTGATTGGGGATAGTAGGAAAGGAAGAGACGGAGTGTCTTCCTCGAGAACCGCGTGAGGTTGAACCGTCGGAGGTGGCTTTAGCTTTGCCTTTCCTCAAACTTCGGTTCACGGCGCCCATATCCACGGACCTTCTACCGTACTCTCTCGACATTTTAATATATGTATTTTTTGATATTAAAAAAATTTATATAGTAAAACTAATATTCAAAATTTTATAAATTAGATTTTCAAAAATTTCGAAAATAATAAATGTTTTAAAAAATATAATTTATTTAAAAAATTAAATATATATTTAAATTATTTAAAGAATATATTTAAAAATTAATTATATATTAAATTTCGAAAATTTTGAAAAAATTTCGAAATTTTATATATATTAAAGCTTCGAAAATATCAAAATTTTAATGTATAAAAATTTTATATTATTATATGAATTTAAATGTATAAAAATTAAAAAGAGATGATAAGATTGAGAGATTAAGAAATTGAAAGAATGAGAGAATGAGAGATGAATTGAGAGATTGAGTGATTTTTTAGGAAAAATATGTTAGATTTTATACTCCCCCCCTCCCCTCCCCTCCTCTCCCCCTTCGGCCCTTCCCCTCCCCCACCTCAACGGCTAAATAGCCGTTTGAGGTGTGCCCCCCCACTAATTTTATTTCTTTTTCTGTTTTGCAGGATGCAGACTTGCAGATTTGCAGTGGTGCAGAGGCCAAGAGGATCGTTGGGAGCAAAAGTGGAAAAAAAATTATTAACCGGTACCGGAACCGGGCCGGTACCGCCGGTACCGGTACCGAAAAAGTGGGTACCGGAACCGGTACCGAAGTGGGCGGTATCGGTACCGATTCCCAGAACCGGTGACACGACGGCTTTGGCGGTGACGGTGGCGGGTACCGGCGGTACCGTTGCCGGTCACGGTACCGTACCGGTACCGTGTCCACCCCTATTACCAGTTCTTTGCAGGTTTTCAACTATGGGATGTTGTCGACCCCCTAATCAATTTTTAATTCATGCATTTTAATAGACATTAAATATACCAACTTGGGTATATTTATCAACATGTCCACTAATGGTATTAAGTGTTAATCAATGGACGCATGTTCTCTTAAATGCGATAAAAATTTTCATAGTTTATACGCCAAAAATGGTAGAGGGTGAATGAAAATTCATTTTCTAAGTTAACCCATTAATAAAACAATATGGTAACGATTGTAATTTTTCCAATACTGTTGAACCAATTATCTATTATTATTTATACATGTTGTTTAAAATTAGCCCGTTTATATGAAGTTAATTGGTCATTAATCTCCAATTATTTGAGATAAATTTTAAACGAAGTGATAACTCGGGTTTGGGGTAATATTTTTTATTCTCTTTTTGGCATTTTTAGTATTTTTATTGTTTAATTTTCATTTGTTTAGCTTAGTTTTATTTTAATTCCTATTATTACAAACCTTTTAATTCCATTCAAAAATAGTTGTTTTTAATCATTTTTTAACATGTTATTATTTGAATATTATTATTTTTCCTAACCCAAGTTATCAGATATCCTATTTATTTTGGAATAAATTGCAGTAAAAGACCAAATTGGAGTACAAGTTTAAAAGGAAGCAATTGAGTTTGGGCTGAATCCAAACTTAATAAAAATTATCACATGATAGCAGTCCAAGAAATCATAGCAAGCCTCCCATTCAAACAAATGAATGCGCAAGTCCAACTTTCTAAAATCTAAGCCAAGGATCACTTCATCAATTCTGAAGAATAGGTCGCCAGCCATCCCAAGCCTTCAATCCAGACTGATTTCGGCCCAGCTTCTCGGTCAACAGAACATAACGCAGCAGCAGGCGAGTAGTGAAGTAACCAAGTCTCAGATGGAAGCTAGAATTCAGCGGTGAATCATTCAAATCTATTCAAAATCGATGAGTAACCGAACGGCGACTTCAATTCCTCAAATCAATTGCACTAACGTTCGGCCATACACTCCGCCTTTGACCAAGTAAGCAACGGTTTCTTCTACGCTCTGCTCTCAAATCAACAACGGGAAGAATTCCTCCGGCCTATAAATTGGGCAAGGAATCACAGCAGGTGGAGGGGGAACGAACCAGAGAGCTCCATTCTTCAATTTCTTCATCATCTTCTTCTATAGGTACCCAAATAAATTGGCTTCCGGACTTAATCCGGAAGTCAACCCTTTAAATTTTCAATTCTTTTGTTGTTTCTATGTTCAAGTGTTGTTTTTTTTTCCAATTTATCACTTTTTTTTTCGTTACTTGTTCATGTAAAAAAATCTGGCAAAAAAAAAATATATAACGGTTGGTGTTCTTTTGGGTGTATGTTCTTGTTTTAAATGTTCATATATAATCCCTTATGAATGAGAATTGATTCTTTCTTATTTACTTCAATTATTGCACAAGTTGTTGTTAAATTGGTTGAATTGTTTCAAATTCATAAGTAGGTTTTATGTAGAATTCGGTTTTTGTTGAAGCTATTTTAGCTCCATAAGATAGTTAAATAAACTCCGAATTCATACGTGTTTCTTTGTTGTGCTTGTGCTCGTTGATTTTAAGGATTTTGGACTTCTTAGCCCCATAAGTTGATTCATTTTCCTTAGAATTCGTTATAAAGTGATTTTGTTAGGTTATATGTTTGTTTTCCATTTTCTTTAAATTGAGATTGTTTAAGTGCAATAAACAATTCTTGATCTATTGAAAATACGTTGTGTTTTTCTATGTGAATAGAAAAAACGTCATTGATTTGAGAAGTTCATGGAAATCTGTGAAATGTGCTCATCATTAGGAGAAAAGGTTTATTANACCTTAGTTGGAGAAGTTGATTATCTTTTGAGCTGGTTTTCCCTCATTTTATCAAAAAAAACCAAAAAATATTTACTTTTCATCCAACCCCCCCTTGTTATGTTTAAGTTATAGTATAAGTATCTATGTTTTATTTACTAAGTTAATATATAAGTGTTTTTATAAGTTATAAATATAAGTTTTTATACTTTTTTAGTATATCTTAAGTATGTGTTTTGTGTTTATAAGTTATATTATAAGTTCTTTGTTTATATAAGTTATATTTATAAGTTTATATATTTATTTAATTAAAAGTTTTATAAGTATTATCATTTGTGTAGTAGTTTGTTTTTTTTATTTTATTTCGTGACAACGTGTTTGTATACTAAATTGGTTTTAAAAAGTACAACATTTCTCCGTGGGATCGACCCTTACTTGCCCTAGCTATAGTTTTTATTTGATTATATATTGGGGGTTAGTTAAGGATATTTTATAAATTTTTAATTTGTTTTGGACCACACGACAAGTCTCCAACACGAAGCGTAGTGTAACAAGCGTGCTAATGATTTTTAATAATCATTATTACACCACTAGTGACATGGTTTTTTACATGCAATTATGCCTATTAAATGAATTTTTGAGGATTGCAAATGGTGAAGAATAAACGTATGGTTATTTTTTAATAATAGTCATCAATTCTCCACTAATGCAATTTATTGAAAGAAATGCTTTAAGGTGTAGTGGAGGTTACACTTTGTTTTTCCCTTTTTAAAAAGGAGCTTGAGCATCTTCTTCATGGAAGTGATGTTCCATACATGAGAAAAAAAGGGAAGAAGAAAGAAAAAAACTTCTTTCATTACTATAGAGATTTCTTGATTTTCCGGCGATCTCATTTAAGTTTTTTTTGGTCCCCAACGTTCCGTCATTGTTGTTCGTAGGTGTGAGGTAGGTCCGTACAACCACCACACACGATAGCGGTTTTATCCCAGGAGGAAAGTGCTTACGTTCTCCAGTACGGTAGGTGGGCACTATTACCTTAAGGACAGCTTTGGCGACTCCGCTGTCCTTCTACGGCGTTCTATTTTACAGATGTTATTCACACGGCCTATGTCCCAGTTCATTGCCTCAATCCAGTACACAAAGTCTTGTTTGTCAAGCAAGGCCTTTGAAGATTTGGAAGCTACTACTAGTTCTAGTTTATTCGTCGTAACTAATCCGGATAAATTATAAATTTGGATTTATTTTCTTTTATTTTATTTTTAGTTTATTTCGGGGCCGTTCATCTTCCCCATCCGTTGTATTCCGAACTAACACTTTCCAACACTACTTCTGAGGACAAATCTCTGTGCACCTTTGGTTTCCATACAACAAACATCATCCCCCCCTCCTGAGTTCTTCATCTACCCAAGTTCTACCTTTAGCTTCGTCTAGTCATTTTATATTCCCCAGGTTGGACTGTCTCCACGATGATTGGGCCAGATCCCCGATGTAGAGTCTTCTTACGTATTTTTAGTGTTGACATGGGTGGTAACCAAGTCACGAGCATTCAAATAAAAACGGGAAGAATGTGTTACCTCTGTAACTTAAACATATGGGATAGTGGACATGAGAATTATAACTTAAACATATGGGATAGTGGACATAAGCATATTTGAAGTCTTGAGTTAATAGACTTCATAGATCATTTATAGGCTGTCACTATAAGAATGTAAGGGGAAACAAGACAAAAAAGAGATGGATATCTGTCTCTTGAACAGAGATGAAAAATAGGGATGAATTTTCATCTCAAAAGTTGAGACAAATATGAGAGACCGCTATCCTTCTCTTGATGGAGCTTATATCTTTACTATCGTATCTTTTGTTTAGAAGCCATTCTTTTCTTACCTTCCAATCTTTAATATACTTTTCATTCAAATTTTTTTATTCTTCCTTAAAAATTATCTTTCATTTTCATTTCGATTACCTATTTATACACATCTCAAATATTAGGACTATCCTCATTCAAAAATCTTTTTTTACGCTTCTACTTAATCAAAAAATTTCCAGTCCCATTTCTTAGGCATGTAATTACGTTTTATAGAACGTTGTCCAGATAACCAACAGCGCTGTTGAGGCAAACACCGTCAACACTACTTGGCCTAACAGTGATGTCCGTTTAACCCTTCGGCATTGCGAGGATTGGCGTGATTATCGCCATCATTGTCTTCTGGTATGTCTGCTTTTCTCGTGCTCCGCCGTCGTGGGATGCGTCGCAAGACAGCGGTTGCCGCCACTACATAGAGAATCTCTTTGGCGTTGGTCGCACGTCTCCCGCACCGCACCTTCGATCCAGCTGCGGGAGACGTGACAGATAGTTGCGTAGTTTGCTTGGAGTAGTTTGAGTCGGGGGAAGAGCTACCAATGTTCCAACCGTGCTCCCACTCGTTCCATGCGCACTGTCTTTCCCAGTGGGTGGCCTAGAGTACTTCGTGTCCCATATGCCGGAGGGTTATTGCGTTTCAGGAGTAGGCCGGCTAGCAGAGGCGGAGGCAGGGGGACACGCCGGCAGAGTTAGATGGACTTGGAGTCTCACGAGCGGTGTTTCTTGAGTAGATATTTTGTTAAGATTGATATGTAGTATAACAAAAGCATTGGTATTTGTTAAGATTGGTATAACAAAAGCATTCTGAAACACTATGTAGTATATGTGCTCCATTAAAGTAATGAGATGGTTGGTTGTATTTTCCATTTCTCCCTTGTTGCTCCATGAAGTTTTTTCACTTTATTTATATTTTGTATATTCATTCTAATAATTCTATCTCAAAAAATCCTAAGCTCCGGGAATGCATAGAGCCAAGATACACAAACCCACATGGCTTAAAAATAAAAAAACAATATAACTTAGAGGTGCCAGTACGTAGAAGTGGTTGGGTTAGAAATAAAAAAAGGACAAAATAAGTTGAGTTGCATGTAGAGAGTGGTCCATGTAGGGAGTGTACTATATTCTACGTACTAATACTACACCCTATTTATATTATTGAGCTGCATGGCTTGTGCATGAAAGTTATATTTGTTTGGATAAAAATATGTCTCAATTTTAATATTTTTATTTTTATTCAAAATGAGAGGTTTATTGTTGACCAACTTTATTTCCAATTCAATTTATTTAATTGCATCTGTAAAAATTAAAAAATAAAAATTATATATTTAAAAACTATATAAAAAGATCTAAAAAAAACTAGATGTGACATAAATTTTTTATTTTATCAAACGAGTAAAAAAATTAAGAAAAAGAAGTGTATAAAATTTGACGTTGTGCATAGTGTAGGTAAAGATTCAAATGAGATGAAAGGAGTACATTGTGTCATGATCATGTTGGAAATTTTTAGATAAATTGGACATTTTCGGACAAAAATTCGGTAGGGTCCACAAAATTATTCTCTGGAATAATTATGGACGTTTAATCTCGTAAGTGAGTTAAATGTTTTCGACATATTACACGCCAAAAATGGTGCTTGGGTGAATGAGAAATTAATTCTCAAAGTTGAATACGTGGAAAGAGTAAAAACCTTTATCCCAAACCGGATCTTGAATTTATAAAAGGAACAAGTACTCCTTGCGCACCGCTTCCGCCGTCGTTCGGCTCGGAACGGCACGACACGCCACACGCGCGTCGGGTCGAGGCGAGGCGCACGCCGCGCCCTGGCCCGCGTCTGCGGCGGGGCGTGGCTACTTTTTACGAGACCGAATCAAACGCGTTTGGGTTCGTTAATAATGAGGTATTAAATCGTTATTAATGAGAAGAATCAATAGCATGCATGCACACCATTGAAGGGTCTCCCCGTGGCTCCTCGGTTTCTTCTCCATGGTTGTCCGTTCATCCACACATACTTCTATTTAAACGGAGCACTGCTGCATAGACTCACCACTGGGAAAAAAATCGCTGCGTCCAACTCTACTTTCTCACGTCCCCGATCAGTTTCCGGCAAGTAACTCCTCGTCATTCTCGTTTGTCGGTGCACGGTTCTACCGCTCGAGACCTTGCACGTTACGGTTTTATCCTGGGAGGAGATTGCCCACGTTTTTCAGTGTGAGAGGCGGGCAATACTACCTTAAAAAAAGCTCTGGCGACTCCGCTTTCCTAACTTCTTGTTCAACGTACTGTTCCAGCTCGGCCTACAATTCCTTCGATGTCTCTGCTCGCCCGTCCAACTCCTACTCTATTCGAGAGTTCTGTCTGTTCAGATCTGTCCTAGCTTCTCAAAGATTAAATTTTTTTATTTTATTTCTATTGTAAAATTCGAACGTTCCATAAGTTCGGATTAATATTTTTTTATTTATTCCCACTGTAATACTTATCAGATCACAGAGTTTGAGCCTTGATGATTAGTTCCTCTATTATTTTTTAAACTTATTATTAATGCCGAAAGGCATTGCGCAATTGGTAAAGAGAGATTGAGAATATCAAGAGGGTAGACTCGAATTTAATTTCTGCCAAAAGTACCAGGATGCAACAATGCTAGAGCTTCTGTAAGACTGCAAGTACTAGGTGCAAGCTCCACTCACTGCTATCAATTTGTGATTAAATATAATTTACCTCCTCTCGGTAACCATCCCATCAAATCTTAGGAAGTACATTGTAACTCAATTTTTATTGCCTAAATCTCACGGTAAATGATTTGTAAACTACCATGTAGTCATTGGTGAAGCTTATCGAATTAATTGCTGAATTTAGTAAGCCCAATGTCAATTATTGTTCTTAAAAGTATACTCTAAATCGACCGGTCTGATGAATATGATACTCCATAAATTAGTTCTCTCTCTGTCGTGGTGTTTTTGTTCACTTTCAATTTGACCCTTCTAACAAGAACAGAAAAGTAAAGGGAGGAAGTTACTAAACTGCCCTTGTCACAATTCAGAGTCTTAAGAGTACCCAAATCACAATACTTTTAAGAGTACTATCTTCAAAATTCTGAAAATTGCTAGTGATGCACCTTAGGCTTTTATGAAGAAATGAAAAAGTAAAATTAATTACAGCATTTACATACTCCTTGATTTTTTTATAAACACTCATTACCAATTTAGTCTTGCCAAGTTTGTCATATATATAAACTCAAGAAATGTTCCACTTTAATCACATGCATTATTTTAAAAAGGATGTGTACGTCTGCATAATTGTAAATGACGTAGAGGTTGTTGCTTTTTGGCTTTATAACATTTATGAAGTTTGGCTTCTATTATTCTTTTGTCTTTTTTCATGCCTTATGGATGTAGTATTTAAATAGTAAATACAAAAGTTTTAAAAACAATACATTAAATTCATGGACTACATAGTCTACATTATAACTTAGTTTGATTGTTACTCTATATTTAGGGATGACAATTCAATCCGAACCTGAGCTTAACCGACCCGACCGACCACTAAAATATCCAAACTCAAAATGAGAATAAAATAATCCAAACTGGACCCGAAATTTTTTACCTGAACCCGACCCGACCCGAATCTGAGCAAAAAAGCATCCATGCAACACTTGCTCAAAGTTGAGACATTTGTTTGAGCAAAAAAGCATCCATGCAACACTTGCTCAAAGTTGAGACACAGGATTTGTTTCTTAACAAATCCATACGCATTCATGTACTGCAGATTAGACAAATGTAAAAGGAATTCCCTTCAAACTGGCCATGCTCTTCTTCATGGATGTTAAGAGACCAATCAAATCTACAGGCATCTCAACCGTCCCTGTCCACCTCGTCTCTTCGACGAGATGGACGATGGTCTTCAGCTCCTCATTGTTGTTGACTTTCAGCAGTTTACAACTCCCTAATTTGGCTCTGCTCTCTTCCAGCTCCTTCTCAATGCAATGAAGCTCCTTCTCCAGCCCATCCTTACGCTCCAGCAAAGCTCTCTGATTTTTCCAATGCGAGGGAGAACTCTGCATGTCACCTTTAACGACATTGTCCGAACGGGCCTCAAATCCATATATTTTTTCGATTTTTTTTGGCACTAAAGTAAAAAATATTAATTTTTTAACACCAAAGTTAATAAATTTTTAGCAACACAATTTGAATAAATTATCCAAAATATAAGGAGAAGCATAACTTTCATCCCTATAATATGTCACATGTTTTTATAACAAAAATAAGTTTTTAAATTATGCCAATGTACTTAATTTGATCCCTATGCTATCTAACACATTTTTATAACAAAAATAATTAAGTAATTGAATTATGGATGCTAATCTACTTTGGCATTATATGCGTGCAAGAAAGTAACACTAATTTTTTGTAATATACTATTACATGTTGATATTATTGATATTTGGTTAGAGTGTAGCACTATTTTAATCTAATTTCAACAAAAAGTGAAAATACATATTGATGGTAAATAATACGTGGCTCGGCCCACATTTTCCAATTATTTACGAAGAATAGTCAAACCGGGCATGTTTAATAAAATGGAGGAATAATAGAATATTCCTCCGTAGATTCTCCAACTACTCCTATAAAAGGAGGGCTCCTCCTCAATGTGAAGGAGGCCAATTTCACTCTCCTTCCTTGGCCATATACTCTCTCTCTCTAGAAAGCTTTAGTGTGTATATTTTCTTCTTCTTCAAGAGCTCAAATGCTCCATTAATGGCTTCTACACCTTAATCATGTACCATGTACACACCCCCGATATTAATAAAAATCCCCCGTTGGCAAGGTACCGCTAAAAAAGGCCCGTGATTTTCTCCCGATTTGGGTTTCCACGTTAAATTTCCTGTGTTTATATTTTGGTGAATTTTTTAGACTAGTTTATCGTTTTTGCCGGGCTAAAAACGATATACCGGTCGATAATTTACACCATCACATATGAACAGGAAAAGGAATTAAAACAGAAAGGAATCAAAAACTGAATAAAAGGAAAAAATTAGCCAAAGGGAAAAAAGAATAAAAGGAAAAAACTAGCCAAAGGGAAAAAAAGAGAAAACTAAAATAATGAAAAAATAAATAAAATACAAAAGTAATTTTTTCTACTCGATATTATTGAGTGTGCGGTGTGAGCGAAACATAAAAACACAAAACAACAGAAAATGAATACTGAGTGCTTGTGCGTAAAACTTTTTTTTAAATTTTATTTGTTTTATATCAAATGCAAACAGTTTTTGAAAAATTAAATATAGTCTATGAAGAAGGAGGAGTACACAACAAATGAATAGAAAATGAAACAAAGAGTAGATTGGAAAAAGAAAAATATTAATGGGGAGTAAAACAAAGGTAAACTGCTAGAGTGAGGACGAAGGGCAACATTGTCAATGTTTGGAAAGAAATGTTTGGACGAAGGGCAACATTGTCAATCGTGTCTTCTCCATCTCTCTCTCTCTCCTATATATAGATCACAGTCTTCCTTTGACCTTCGATCATTAGCTTGTTTTCTCATACAGATATCCTTTCACGACGATCTCTTGGTGGGTGACCTAGCTTGGTTCACTACCATAGTATAGTAGTCTTCCTTAGCTTGTTGTTGATTTCATTTTCTTTTAGCTTTATTTGGCTGGCTGCTTCTTCTCAAGATTTATACTGCTGAATCCACTCTTTTATGCTCCTTGTGCATGTCACTCTGGCTTTCATGCCCCCATTTTGAACGCACGTCTATCTTCTTCTTCAGGTCCCCAACCCCTGTTTGCAGCTCTCTACACACACCTGACCACCACCACCAATGTCAGATTCTTCCACGGCCTTCACTGAGTCGGACACCTCCTCCTCCGACAATGTGTCATGATCATGTTTGAAATTTTTTAATAAATTATACATTTTCGGACAAAAAATTCGATAGGATCCACAAAATTATTTTCCGAAATAATTATGGACGTTTAATCTCGTAAATGAGATAAATATTTCGACATATTACATGCCAAAAATGGTGCTCGGGTGAATGAGAAATTAATTCTCAAAGTTGAATACGTCGAAAGACTAAACACCATTGTCCCACACATGATCTTGAACCTTTCGTATTCCCATATTTAAACTTAAGCATTTAATTGAGTTTATGAAAGAAACAAGAAAGTACTCCTCGCGCGCCGCTGCCGCTGCCGTCCGGCGCGGCACACCGCGCGCGCGTCGGGGCGAGGCGAGCACCGCGCACGTGCCCGCGGCGGGGCGTCTTACATGTTACGAGACCGAATCAAACGTGTTTGGTTTCGTTAATAACGAGGTATTAAATCGTTATTAATGAGAGGAATCAATAGCATGCATGCACACCATTGAAGGGTCTCCCCATGGCTCGTTGGTTTCTCCTCCATGGCTGTCCGTTCGTCCAGGCCTGCTTCTATTTAAACGGAGCACTGCTGCAGAGACACGCCATTGGAAAAAAAATCTCTGCGTCCAACTCTACTTTCTCACGTCCCCGATTAGTTTCCGGCAAGTAACTCCTCGTCATTCTCGTTCGCTAGTGCACGGTTCTACCGCTCGAGACCTTGCACGTTGTGGTTTTATCATGGGAGGAGATTGCCCACGTTTTTCATTGCGGGAGGCGGGCAATACTACCTTAAGGAAAGCTCCGGTGACTCCGCTTTCCTAACTTCCTATTCAACGTACTGTTCTAGCTCGGCCTACAATTCCTTCGACGTCTCTGCTCGCTAGTCTGATTCCTACTCCGTTCGAGAGTTCTGTCCATTCGGATCCGTCCCAACTTGTCAAAGATTAATTTTTTTATTTTATTTCTATTGTAAAATTCGAACGTTCTATAAGTTCGGATTAATATTTTTTTATTTATTCCTGCTGTAATACTTATCAATCATAAGGTAGTATTTCCATAAACTTCGGATTCGGCATCGTGGTTTCCTTCGGCAACGGAATGAGTTCTGCTTGTGTATGCTTGCTGTGGTACACCGTCGGTCCTCCATCAGAATTGATCTGGGAGCTAGGGTTTCGAAACCTTCTCCCATCGTCGACTCAACCTCTTCCGGGCCTCTACCTCTGGCTAGTTATTTTCGTAAAGAAAGAAAAATGGCAGCTCTAGATCTATTTAGTGCGAAAATCATCGCTTAAGTTGGACGCTCCCTTTATCACAAAACGGGCTTGTGGGCTTGGTTCCTAAATTAAAACACACGGATGTCATAAAAAACCTTTAATGACCCTTTTGTAATTATGTGTCCTTAATTGGTGTCCTTATATCTCATTTTTCTTGTAGTGTCATGGAACTCTGTCTGTTACTTTTTGATTCTTTCTTATCTGAAGATCTTACAAAATTCTTAAATGTGAATGTTTTTTGAGAATGTATACTCTGTCTGTTACTTTTTTATTCTTTCTGGCCATGCATACTATTCTAGCAAGCTCCCCACCAGGAATAAGGATCTTAAGGTACCTTGAAATGAGCTTATTGCCTTTAGGAATTGACACCAACCATAAAAAGACAACATCATTTAGTAACGCAGTAAACAGTCGTGCATATTTCGCATTTTACTGGACAAAATGTGCGAAAACACATAGCAAATGAACAATCTAATCTAGAATTGATGATGGGATTTAAATACTGCCAAGCTTGATCTTTCTACTGTTTCTTAATACTAAAAGAAATGCAGAATTTAATATAGGGAGAAACCATCATAGTCTATGCTTTTACTGTTTCCTAATGTAGAATTTCTAACAGGTTATAAAAAACTTCTTTCATTGTTCAGCACAATAAGTATCAGTATACGAAGATGTTTCAATATAGGGAGAAACCATCATAGTCTATTCTTCAAGATGTTCTTGTATAATATTCAAAACCATAGACCCTATCTATTGTTGCTGTGATTAGTCAAACAGCATATGGTCGAACTGAACCATTCATAAGTTGTCCTTGTGTTGCCTAGGAAAAGACTCCAAATTGGATAAATTAAATGGTCCACAAATATGCAAATGAGCTGTTCATCAATGGTTGTCCAACATATATAAATATTACTTTTTTTACACATGTACATACAGGCTTGGTATTCAACATATAGATAGACATTTTTTTTAAATTTCTCAACATCATTTCTTTATAGCAGGTTATTAATATGATATTGTCATCTAAAAATGCAGGATCGATGTACCTGGAATCCCATTCGTACTGACACCATGAAAAAAAATGGAAACACAAGGGATCAAAGCGTCTTTCTACTTTGCTTCGTCATGCAAGAGCTGCGAACAAAAATCCAAATTGGTGTGGAGAGGCCGCTTGGAATGACTTAAAAACGTATTGGTCTTCAAAAAAATATAAAATACTAATATCTAATCAGAATTCGAAGAATCGAGGTTTCGCTAAAGGGGGAGCACTCCACACCACTGGCCGCGTCTCACATCTCGATGTAATTGAGCAAATGGTATGATTTGCATTTAGAAAATACTTAATTTTTTTTAAATCCCAGTGGCAAACCACCAAGTCTGGTGGGGTAAGGTCTAGGCAACCCTTACCGAGTTTTATTAAGATAGTAGGGAGCCACAAAGTGAGGGGAGGACTATACCAAGGCCTAACGCCAGCCCCTCATACGGAAGACAAACCTTCCGGGGATACAATAACAAATAAGGGGGTAAGGGAACCTAGAACGGCTTGACCAAGGCCATAATAAGGTCTAAACAACAAACAAGCTAACTAAGGCTTGATCAAGGCCACAATAAGATCGAAACAAACAACATACTAGTCTAGGGCTTGACCAAAGCCACAATAAGGTCTAAAACATCAAACCAACACGACAATCCAAACTCACACCAGGCCAACACGAGCATAACCACACTAAGATACTTAATTAAATTCTTTTATTCCATATATACTATTCTTCGAGTAACTTTTGAGGCTTATTATGGATAGTTGGGAAATAATCTCTCTTTGTGTGTTTCTTTACCATTCTCTTCAAACACCATTTACCGAAAATAACAAGTAATGACATTTAACAAGCTTTTCACATAATCTTATTTTGTACAATCTAGTTGATGGAACGTTGAATCTGTTGACTTTCAATGATGGTTCTACTTTAAGAATATACTTGACCAGTCATATATATAAGAATTGCAGCAAGTCTGATATGGAGGCTAAGACAACTGCCAAGTCTGGGAAATAACATGTCTATGTTTGTTTAATTTAAATAGTCATTGCTACTTTGTTTCTTTACTTTATATAGTCAGTATTCTTTGTGTATCTTTATTTTAAAGAGTAAAGAGAAACAACGTCCTGTGCAAGTGGATGAGGTCTTTCTAATCACTCGCCAGCATAAGGATGGAAGTTGGGTCGATTCATGCTCCATGGAAACATATGTAAGTACTTTTTTTTTCAGAATATATTATAACTATTAAACATTCAAGTATATTAACATGTTATAATTTTTTCGTATATCTAATTTAGAATACATTTCAAAAGAAAATAAAGGAGATTGCTAAAACTGAAGATGGCTCTACAAGTGGCACAAGTGAGATCAACAACGGTAAGAAATTAGCGGTCTGGCAAGAGACAGTTGGAGGAAAGGGCAAAGGAAAAGTGTATGTGACGGCTGGTTTGTCATCGAATTTTACGCGTGGAGGAGCAACAATGTTCTACAATTCTCAAGACTGTTGTGATGATGAACTCAACACTCATGATGTTCAATTACAAAAAGAGCTTGAAGAGTTGCGTCATGCTCAAGAGGCAGAGCGTTTAGCTCATGAGGAGGAGCGTCGTGCACAAGAAGAAAAAATTGCACACATGGAAAAATCAATGGAGCTTATAGTATCACGTCTTGCAGCTATTGAGGGTGCAAAAATCCAAAAAAAAGCGTCGTCCTCATCATTCTGACGAGAGTGCTCATGGCTTTCAAGGTTCAAAATGGGGTTCTTCTTTATAAGGTGCAAAATATTTATTCTCACTCTTAATGAAATGTTTTGACATTAAACTTATGCTTTGGAATACTTCTTATAAGCTTCCAATTGTTCGTATTACTCTAGTATGGATCATGAAATTAAAGTGTTAGTGATTTTTATGAATTTTTGTGACGAATGACATTAAAGTGTTTATTATGTTTATGTTGTATATTTTAAAATATGTTTAAACTCCCATCCCTTTCAATATGAATGGTTTTGTTTATAGGAAATTTTTTATTAAAAAATAAATAAATTGTGTGGGTTAAGCTCTTGCTAATATTTTTTTATATTTGAACTTTAGCAAGGAGTTCCTCCACACAAAACATTGAGACAAATACCTAGGTGTTTCATTTTATGAGGGCATGCTCAACGCAAATTAACGACGATTTTACCGACACAAACCGGTCTCCAAAATTGTGAGGGGATAGCCAACACTAATTACCATGGGCTTGACCGACATTAATTAGTGAGTGTTGGAGTTCCCACATCGGAAAATAAAGATGAGTATCACTTGCATATATTGAAGGGTGAAGCCCTACCTATCAGCTTAAGCTTTTGGGTTAGAATTGTGGATCCTGACTTTATGTGCAAGTGGTTAATTTTACTCGACACTCTATCCGTTGTTCTCGGCCCACCGGAATTTTAATATGGTATCAGAGCAGGTCCGGTCCGAGTTTGATTGTTCCTGGTTGTTTGGATGTGGGTTTAGCAAAAATGAGCTACCCATCTGTGGTTTGGGCTGAGTTGGCTAAAAGAGATTGAGATGCCACCGCCAGTTGTGTGGGCTAGCTATAAGAGATTGAGATGCTAGACCCGTTTGTCCAAGTGCTAACAAGGCCAGGCTAGTTACCACTTGCGGGGGAGTGTTGGAGTTCCCACATCGGAAAATAAAGATGAGTACCACTTGCATATATTGAAGGGTGAAGCCCTACCTATCAGCTTAAGCTTTTGGGTTAGAATTGTGGATCCTGACTTTATGTGCAAGTGGTTAATTTTACTCGACACTCTATCCGTTGTTCTCGGCCCACCGGAATTTTAATAGGTTAAACCGACGTAAAGGTGTGAGGAGCAAGCCGACGCAAACTAGGAAGTGTTTGACCGACACTAGGAATTAGCATCGAGCAGATTAGCCACGGCCTCGATTCCGACGCAAAGTTTCCTTTTGTGACGGCTTTTACCTTTTTGTGAGGGTTTTTGCCCCACACTAAATCAACATATTCTAACATTACCGTTTCACATGACTGAACCATCTTAACCTAGCTTCACGAAGCTTATCATCCAATGGCATCATGCCTAACCAACCTCGAATAACCTCCCCTGGAATTCTATCCAGCCTCGTTTGCCCACACATCCACCGCAACATCAGTATCTCTACCGCATGCAGATGACGCATGTGAATCTTCTTAACCCCTCAACACTCTGCCCCATAGAGCATTGCTGGTCTGACTACAGATTGGTGGATTTTACCTTTCATCCTGGGTGAAATATATATTCTTATTGCTTAAAACTCTTGAAGCAAATCTCCGCTTAGCCCAAGAAACTCCCTCACAACGCATAACATCGGTGTCTAACTGCCATGTGCCTGAGTAACCACGGAACTTCTACATTCGTTCTAAATATTAATGTCTTATCCAATTGAAGTAGTTTATTGGTAAACCCAAAATAACTTTAATCTGAAAATGATCACACGCTTTGTTTAGATTATCAAATTTCTTCATATCCATTCTTTGTAATGTTGCTATATAGTGCTATGACTCTTCTTGGCATGGGTGGCCCAAAGGGTGTGCAATGTGGCTAACCGCACAGGGCCCCTAAAATTTCAGGGTTCTATATTTTTAAACTCCTCATTAATTTTGAAGCATAAATATTCTAAAATGATAATATAGGACACAAAATGTAAATTTCAAACCAGACTAATTTCATTTTTTCATTTCTCAAGACCGGCCTGCTCCTTGGATATCCAACACACCAGTGACTACACCCCCAAGAGGCGCTTCCATTTCTTCCTATTATTAATGCGTATTTGCGTGAGCTGATGCTGAAGTACGTGGCCTGGGGAGATATGGCACTGAATCAGAGGCAAAATGTGAGGGGAGTATATGCATATATGCACCATTATTTGATTTTTAATTCCTTTGGTGGCATCCTCGTGCAATTAATTGACAATGGAGTCTTCAACTCCATGCATATTGCGTGTACGTGGTTGGTAGGTGTCGTGACTTACCCTATTGCATTGATAGGGACTAGACATGCATGCTTATATACTATTCTCCCTCCAAAAATCTCTTTCTCAATTTGACTTGACACGGAGATTAAGAAAAATTAAAAAATGTAAAAATTTTACTTGGTCCGTCCCTGAGTGTTTGTCCACTTTTAACTTTTGGAACTGTTCATCTAAGCACTTTGACTCATCAAATTCTCTCAATGTGTAAGCCTAAAAATAGTCATGTGTGATCTTGTTTTATTCGTCTTAACAAATAGATTATTAATATATAATTTTTATAATTTTTTAATATACAAATTACAAGATAAAATGGATTAAAGAAGTGCATTGGATGGTGTGCAAAAATGAAAGTGGACAAACACTCAAGGACGGAGGGAGTACATGTTTTGCTCTTGATATGATGAAATAAAGTGAATAGTATAGAAAAAAAGTAGAAATATAATGACACATTCACTAAACGCTTTTTGCCAAAATAGGAAACGGGAAAAAAAAATTTAGACAACCCAAAAAGAAAAGTGAGAAAGATATTAATGTACGTAAAGAGTAAATTACTCTTTTCGTCTATGAATATTTATGCACTTTTGATTTTTATATTCAATCAGGATAAACTTTTGATATATAGTTAAATAAATATTACATGGTATATTAATTAGGCAAAATTATATTTTAAACTATTTTACCAGACAAATCTAATAAAATTATTCTTGTATCTGTATCTAATATAAATTTTATTTGATTATTGATAAAAAATTTATCAATTTTAACTCTAAAAAGCCAAAAATACACAAATATATTGGATGGAGGTAGTCTATATATATACTACTCCCTCCGTCCCAAAAAGATTTACACCTTTCAAAAAAATTGTGTCCCACAATCTCCTACTCGTTTCTATTAAAAAACCACTTTTACCCCTTACTTTTTCAAACCCTACCTATCACATCATACCTTTTTCCTAATAATCCAAACATCACATCCTACTTTTACCCATCACATCAAGGGTATTTTTGGAAAGTCAACATAAAATTATCCATCCCTTAATTTCAACTTTAGTCAAAATGTGTAAATCTTTTTGGGACGGAGGTAGTAATTAATATACCAATACCTAAAGAATTACTCCTCCATCCATTTTCTCATGTCAAAATTAGTGCAGTATCTAAAAACGAAACAACACATACGAGGATAATTAATTTCATGAATTAAGTTTAAGTTTTGTCCCATAGAAATATTTAGGTATAGCTAGTATACTTCAAAATAATTTTTATTTGACATGTTAATACATGATTACACGTATATTATCAAGTTTTCTATACTTCATATCATTCGTCATCCCAAATTTCCTTAAAAGATCTAAACTAAACCAGATTTCTGACGATGAACCCCGTGGTCCAGCTTTGAGATACAAATTTGCATGAGTGACACGAAGGGTGTGCAAAGTGACCAACCGCACAAGACCCTTAAAATTTTAGTGCCTTAAATTTTAAATTCAGCAATAATTTTAGAGAATAAGTATCCTAAAAAATTAAAATAGGCCCCAAAATGTAAATTTTAAACCGAGCCAATTTTATTTTTTCATATTTCAGGACCAGCCCTGCGAACTTGTATTGGATAGGGAACACTTTGAGCATCTTCGGGTCCGAAAAATTGAGAGGAGAGCAGAAGAAAGATTGAGACGTACAATGGCGGAATCGGCAAACCGAGAGAAGAGAAGATATTAGTCATTATTCAACTAAATATCCAGCATTACTTGAACATTATTCTTCTCACTAGTCATTATTAAGTTCTATTTAGGAAATAAAAAAGTTTTAGTCCTACATTGGGAAATGACTTATGTTTTAGTCCTATTCAGTGCAAATTTCACTTTGTAATATTTTTTTTCTGATTGATATTCCTAAGAGTTACATCTCAATATATAAGAATCGAATTGAAGAAACCCTAGCTAGCCCTAAACCTAACTTGACTGTTCAATAAAAGCGACGAGAAAAAGAAGCGTAATGACACCCTAAGGAACCTTATAATGTCGCTCACTAATAAAACCCAAATTACAATAAATAATAATAATACTAAAAAATACTCCGGGGTAACTAATAAATTCATAATAAAATATCCTATTCTACCATCAATAACACTTTAGTGTTAAAACTTTAAATAACTACTCCATTCGTGTCAAAAAAGAGTACGGTTTGATTTTTTAGTTAAAATATGACTTTTGTTTTTACTCAATTTTGGTCAAAATATGATACATGGCTTTTTTATGAGTGATTCTTTGGTAGACTTAAGATCCATACCATTTTAGGTGAACTTTTATACGAGTATGGCAAGCAAATTCTTACTACCATACTCTAATAAGCTTTTTTTGCATATTATTTTGCAAACAATGTTTATCATTGTAATAAGTATTTTTTTACCACACTTGTATGAAAGTCTAATTAAAATGGTGTGAATCTTAGGTCCACAATAGTATTTTCTCTTTTTCACTACTCTCTCGGTCCATCTTTTTTCTTTAGAGAATTTATTTAAATAGCACTAAAACATAATGACTCTATCTAAATAACATCATATGTGGTTTTTTTCCAATCTAGCACTTTTAGTCATTATTCAAGTAAATTTTCGTCATCACTAGACATTAATCCTCCTTGTGGACATTATTAAGTGTTATTTAGGAAAAAACAGTTTAAGTACGTTTTAGGGAAATGACTTAAGTTTTAGTGCTATTTAGAGTAAATAATTTTTTTCTTTCCTTTTATTATTGCGATCCCTCAATATATATATGTACTTAGGCTTGTTTGCATAGGGAGAAAGACCAAAGTAAGACTAAAACATTGAAGATATACCAAAATAGTACTTCCATGTTTTTATTCCCGAAATAGGACTTACATTACCATACTTGGTCATATACATTACCAAAAACGTATAGTAATTTGCACATGTACACTGCCACATTACCACAGGGCAACGTGATACGATAGTACCAAGTTGGGAAGCCCTTTGAGTGGTTTCTAACTCCAAGGGAAAAAAGAAGAGAAGGAGGAAAGGGGTTTTGGAAGAGGGATTTATGGTAAACTTTCACCTTTTTTCAACTCTCCTTAAAAAAATAGTAAAAAATACTCCGGGGTAACTAATAAATTCATAATAAAATATCCTATGTGTACCCCAAGTTTTGTACCCCAATTTGTACCCCGCAGTTTTGCACCGACACTTTGTGTTGGTGTAAAACTAATTTTTGTTAAATGCACAACATTTTTTTCAACACTCCACCCAATTTAATTAAGGGTATTATGGTAAACTTTCACCTTTTTTCAACTATCCTTAAAAACCACCAAAAGTCAAAATGAGAACATCTTAGGGAGACGGAGGGAGTAATAAAATAAACTAGTGTAACTGAAACTCTTTTTGCCAAGCCGGCGCCCGTCGTGGACGCGTACTCCGACGTAAACTTTCGACGGGCGACCCAGAAGTAGATTCATGATCTTGTGATGGAACCGTAACACAACGTCACATTACCACAGTGCAAAATCCTATTTCGGGGAAAAAAACATGAAAGTCTTATTTTGGTACTTTTATCTATGTTTTAGTCCTATTTAGGATGATTTCTATTGCATATTTTTACTCCCTCCGTCCCCTAGTTTTTGTCCAGTTTTGACTTTTGGAACTGTTCATCTAAGCACTTTGACTCATCAAATTCTCACAATGTGTAAGCCTAAATATAGTCATGTACGATCTTGTTTGATTTGTCTTAACATATAGATTATTAATATATAATTTCTATAACTTTTTAATATACAAATTACAAGATAAAATAGATTAAAGAAGTGTGTTAGATGGTGTGTAAAAATGAAAGTAGATAAATACTCTGGGACGGAGATAGTTTTTCATTTGACAATGGCCAATGGGTGTAACCAAGCGGTATATTAAATACAGTATAACATACGGAGTAAATAACACACACCCTTTCTATAAATAGAATCATTTAGGATCCGAAATGGGGACTGGTTAATTTCGTGCAGCAGCCAGATCGATCGATCTATCTATCGACAAAGAAAATAAAACGAAGGAATTAATAATCAAAGGAATGTCACAACATATTGCAGTAGAGCGAAAGAGAAGACGTCAGATGAATGAACATCTCAAGATTCTGCGCTCCTTAACCCCTTCTTTCTATATCAAACGGGTACGTACCTATAACTAATTAGAGCAATGCTAGGGGTACACCAAAGGTGTATCCCATTTGTCCCCCACCCTTATTTCCACCATTCATTTTTACCCCATTTTTTTTTTATTTAATTTTTTTTAGTTTCTTGCCCATTTTTGTGGTAATGGAGGGGGTGGAGGACAAATGGAGTACAACTTTAGTACTCCCTCCGTCCCAAATTATTTGTCACATTTGTATTCCCGAGGCAAAATATCAAGTTTTTTTAATTCATTTTATTTACATATTGGTAAAGAAATAAAAAATAAAATTTACATATAAAAAAACTACATGAAAAGTTCTTCAAAATAAGAGGTGTCAAGAATATTTTATTTTATCAAATAATTAATGAAAATGTCGAAATAAACAAAAGTTCCCGACATTACTAAAAAAGCAAATGTTGTGAATATTTAGGGACGGAGGGAATATATCCCTAACATTTTTCAACTAATTAATACGCAGTATAATGCTACATAACCCGCCCATGCACGTTCTCTCTCTTTTCCCCTCTGGCCACCTTCTTATTTACGTAGTATTTGTCTCCAAATTTTTGTGCCACTAATTTTCTGAAAACTTCCAACATGAAATATATATATATATATATATATATATATATATATATATATATATATATATATATATATATATATAAAACAAATCTTTTGTTATATATTCCCTCCGTTCCTAAAAATATGGGAGATTTTGCTTTTTAAGAGATTTAAGAGAAGTGTATGTATATTTTGATGTTGAGTTTTCAAAAATATTCTTTGATGTGATATGTAAAAGTATTATTTGTTAAGTGGTTGGCTGCTAAATGAATGGACCTACCCCTAGTGGCTAGTAGGCTTGTAGACTCCATTTAGAGAAAAAATCTATCTATACTCTACTTAAAGCGAGGG
Source organism: Cuscuta campestris (assembly GCA_900332095.2). Taxonomy (NCBI): domain Eukaryota; kingdom Viridiplantae; phylum Streptophyta; class Magnoliopsida; order Solanales; family Convolvulaceae; genus Cuscuta; species Cuscuta campestris. Next base: position 1,715,174 of record OOIL02002010.1, on the reverse strand, counting down.
GAATTTTTTCCCGTCCATACGGGATGCTAATATATGGAAACTGTTTAGTACTTTAATTATCTTGCCTCAATACATGTGAAGCATATACGGATACTATTGAATGCTATGTTTCGTGTGACTCCTTACATGGTAAGTATTACTTGCCATTTTTGGTTTAATTTCTATTAATTACTAATTAATATGTTTCCATTTTAATTTAATCAATGGTAAGTGTTGTAGTGTCATTCTTGGTTTCTATAAAAAAAAATAACAATAATAATAATTGCTAACCTAAGCAAACAATTTTATAATAATAAAAATATTATTATTATTATTATTATATAATAAATTTTCAAAATATTGTAAACTAAAAGGAATTAATTAGTTATACCTATAAAGTAATATGTCCTCTAATTTTGTAAACTAAATTTCCGTGAACCTAACTACACAGTTAAATGCGATGATATTTATTTAAAAAATAATTGTTTCCTTTTTAGTTTTTTTGTATAAATAGTAACAAATGTCGTGTTGAGAATAACATATCCCCTTATCAACATTATATTATATTATTTACGCTCTTTAATACAAATATTAGTAAATAATCATGGGTGTGTGGTTGACATTCGACAAAACTAATGCTACAAAATTATAGGTAATAGAATATTTGAAATTAAACTTATTTGATCGAATTTATTTTAAACTAAACTTATTTAATTATAAGGGTAAAAATAAAAAAAATATGATGCTACTAAATTATAGGTAATATAATTATTTTTTTTATCAAATATGGAGTAACTAATTAAAGTAATAAAAAAAATAAATTAAGTTTGACTGTGCAAATAGCACCAAGAAAAATAGTTTTAGAATGTGGCACATCTATCTATGATCTACTCCATCCGTCCTAAAACTTTCTTCTCAGTTTGACTTTTTTCCATTTTTAATTTTTGGCTTTGACTTCAAATTTTACCCTCCTTAAAAAATATTTTTTGCAAATTGTTTTTGCAATCAATCAAAATATAGAGTAAGAAGATAATTGGTGTAAATACATGAGGGTATTAATGTCATTTGTCATCTTTTTTTAATGGGAAGGTAGTTTTAGGACGGAGAGAAATGGGAAGTGGAAAGAAAATTTTAGGACGAAGGGAGTATGATATATTTAAAAAGAAGGGAATTCCCCTTTGCTTTTTTTCACCTAAATGGTCTTCAATCACAAAAGGGAAGCGCTTTACATACATAGGTAAGTGTTACATGCAACAGTGGCATGTATAAAGTAATAAATATTTATGAATTATAATGTACCATGTATAATAAATTCAAATGCCGAGTAAAATGTAATTATGGTAATTAAATTACCCATGTAATATTTTTTCATTAATAGGGTAATTCCATACCTTAAAATTTTTAATGTTGTGTTATAAATAAAGTGATTTATACTTTTTCGTTATTTTAAATAAAGTAAAATTTTTAATGTTGTGTTATAAATAAAGTGATTTATACTTTTTCGTTATTTTTTGTTCAAGTAAAAAAAAGGAAAAATAATTATCTTTCCTTTTTTTTACTTTATACGTATTTTAAATAAGGTAACTTCATTATAATCAATGTAATAATATTATTAAAAAAGGTATGTATCTTTTTTGCGAGTACCATGTATAAAAAATTACTATCTTTAAAAAAACGTTGCCTTGAACAAAAAAATATTCTCACATCTTAAAGTATCCAAATTAAAATTACAGTTGTATTTCTGTTTATACTTTTTAGGTATTTCAAATATAGTTTTTTATTATATATGGTTTGGTAAGAAAGAATCATTAATACACGTTCATAATTAAAAATTTAAGTTAAAAAAGGAATGTTGAAATGGTAAGTAACACCAACCGTGTAATTTGGCAAAAAATATTACATTGTAATTTTAAAAATAAAAATTTTGAAAAAGGAAAATAGAATAAGCCAAAAATGTTTCATAGTATAAATGCGATCATTTGCAAGGATTTTCGTAATTAATTTCTTTCAAGTGCACTTTTAAATATGGCCGTTGAAGAAAAAATTTAATTTAGTAACGTAAATATGACCCGTGCAACGCGCGGGTGTGATACTAGTTTACTTAGAAATTATAAGTTTGGAAAATACTTAACTACAAAAGAGCATTCCGTAAACATATTTTAAGTCTAGATGATAGAAAATACTAAAATATCTTATATTTGACTGACATTTAATAGAAATTTTAGGTAGGGGACCACTTAGAAAATAAATCTAAATTATAAAAGATTATGCATGTAATTATTAACTATTGAGGACTAATTTGGGAAAACGCGTTATTAGACAGGATTATTTTGAACATTCGCTCTTTTTAATGAAAGGAACTTATTAAGCACCTTCTATTAAATATGCTCTAAGCAACCTATTAAAGATGCTCTTAAGAAAAAACATAATACTACCTTTGTTTGAGTAGATTTGTTTGGTTTGACTTTTTTAGTCAAATAGGACAAAATTTGAGCTTCAATTACTCCCAATTTGTATTGCATATTACCACAATAAAATAATACTTTAAAAGTATTCAACAAGATAAATCGAATAAAATTATTTTTATACTAACATATACTCCGTATTAAATTTCATCGAGTTCGACTCAAAAAAATCAAAATAAATTAATATACTAGGACAAACTATTTTACATTGAAAGCTCCTTAGAGTAATAAATGAAACATTTAATTGTATGAAATATTGAAAGCTCGTTTTTAATGGGTAACTCTAACAATGCAATATTATTAAAAAATCATTTGAAAATATAAATTTATTCATTTAAGAGTACAAAAAGTATATAATACGAGTATTATATAGAGTAACATTATATTTTAAATTATACCACTCTGCACAACTCACACCTTGCATGTCAGTTAAGTCGAGTTTGAATTTGGTCAGATTCGAGTAATTTTTTCAGGTCATTTCAGGTTTGATCATCTTCGAGTTTGGTTAACAAAACTTTTGTTTAAATGCCAACACTTTCAAGTCAGGTCTCGGGTCAAACAATTTTCCAGGATTTAGTATTAATGAATGATTTTGTGTAGGGAGATCAAGCTTCAATAATTGGGGGAGTAGTTGAGTTCATCAAGGAGTTGCACCAAATTCAACAATCATTGGAGGCCAAGAAAAGAATGAAGAGATTAAATACAAGTCCTGCTAAGGCACCATTGCACCCAAATAGTATCCCAGAAACTCCATGTTTGAATGCTTACAATAGTTTCAAGGAAGTCGAAGCTTGTTGCAACTCTCCCGTTGCTAATGTTGAGGCTATGATATTTGGTACTAACGTCATACTGAAAACAATTTCTCGCCGAATCCGAGGGCAAATTGTGAGGATTATGAATGTCTTGGATAGACTTTTCTTAGAGATTCTCCATTTGAACATTAGCAGCATGGAAGATACAGTGCTTTATACCTTTGTTGTTAAGGTATTTATAGTACTCCCATTCTTATAAACCCCTTCATATTTCCTAGTATTTCACTCTTCTACATGAAATCCATTGATGGGTCATCACATTTTCTAGGAATTGTAGCGCTATACTAATGCTCAACATGACAATCGTTTTGGATATAACATTTTTTGGGACTATGTATGATACACATATTATAGAAGTACGATGTGAGTAGACTACACATAAAATAATTAAATCTTTCAACCTAAAAAAATGTTACATCCAAAATAAATGTTGCACATTTCTTATTTATTTCAAAATAAAATTCAACTTCTATTATGCATAATGTGTTGCAGATTGGACTGGAATGCCACGTTAGCGTGGAAGAGCTTGCTTCTGAAGTTCAACTCAGCTTTAGGTCTGAAGAAGCTTACAAGGAAAACTAGTTAGCTAGCTTAGCTTAGAGAGTTTATTTACCACTAGTTAACTCCATTTCCTTTATACATTTTCATTAATCATTTAATTAAATAAAATAACATTATCACTGCTTATTTTGTAGTTTAACTTTTGATGCAGTTTTTAATATATTAATTTGAAAATAACTTCGTCAAAATATCGTAAACCAAACAGAAGCCTTATTTTGGGACGAACAGGGTCATAGTTATATGTGTATACTATAAAAACTAAAAAAGTATGTTCTTCATCTCGTAAAAAAATCCATGTTCTATATTCATAGAGTTCAATAAAAGTTTCAACTTTGGCTAGAATTTATTTTGAGAAGAGATACGAATCTTGAGCCATACATTCCTTTCTTTAAAAAGAAAGTGATTTTTGTTTAACAGACATAAATGAAGAGACTAAAGTTTTTTATGAGGCGAGAAGAGCATAATAAACCATATTATCCAAAAACTATATACAACTTATATTAAAATATTCTCCATGCATAATTTAACACAATGATATAAAGTTATTATATCTCTTGAAGGATTAGTTGTTTTTTTGTTTAGGAATTTTCACACATAAAACTAAAAATTATTATAATCTCATATTCTATGTGGGCTTCAAGCTATGGCCTTGTTTGGATACTAGCAGTTGGCAGTTGGCTGTTGGCTCTTTATGTTAGCTGATTTGAATGGCTGATTGAGTTAGCTGTTTTGACCGGCTGTTTCTGTTAGCAGTTAAATTTTAAGTGTTTGGCAACTTTAGCTGTTTATAGTTAGCTGTTTGTAAATAAAATTACATAAAAGGACATCCCTCCATTTATGGTATATTTTATTTTACAATTTTTTTAAATATCATATCATAAATATATTTTTTTTAAATTAAAAAAATTAAATAAAAAATTATATATATATATATATATATANTTTATGTTAGCTGATTTGAATGGCTGATTGAGTTAGCTGTTTTGACCGGCTGTTTCTGTTAGCAGTTAAATTTTAAGTGTTTGGCAACTTTAGCTGTTTATAGTTAGCTGTTTGTAAATAAAATTACATAAAAGGACATCCCTCCATTTATGGTATATTTTATTTTACAATTTTTTTAAATATCATATCATAAATATATTTTTTTTAAATTAAAAAAATTAAATAAAAAATTATATATATATATATATATATAGACATGATATTTATTTTTCATTTTTTTACATGTAAAAATTAAATCTTTACTATATGGAATATTAAATTTTAATTTCATTTAATTCATAATAAATTATAAATATAATTTTTTTAATGAATTATAAATATAATTTTTTTTAATTTCATTTTATTTTTTCGTATTTAATTTTTTTAACTTTTATTTTTATTTTTTACATATATTATAAAATATCTTTCAACAAAAATGATTTTAAAAAAAATATTTTTCCTAACCGCCAAGTCCAAATGCTACTCACCTTGGCATTTCAGATTTTGACTTTTCGGATCAAAATGCCAAGTGAAAAAGCCATTAGCCAAACAATGGTTTTGGCGGTTCACTTGGTCAAAAAAGCCAAAGTCAGTCAAAGATGCCAAAAGCTATCCCAAATGCTGTTTTCCAAAGACGGCCTATGCAAGACCAGGTTGCTAGATAGTTAGTCTCGATCAAGCCTCATATAAAAACTAAGCTTTCTTTGGGGGACGCATAGCTCAACTCAACAAATTTCCACCATACATATAATTTTTACAGTAATTCCAAAACAAAAATATTCTTGCAAGACTTCCACTGGATTAGTACTCAATATATAATAACTAATTCCTCCATCCAAAACAAGAAGATATAAAATACTCTTCTTCAATTAAAAATACAATGTTTCAATGAGTAAAAAATGTAAAAAATTACTGAGAATGAATCCTACATATCCAAAAACAAGTTTATCATTTAATGAAAAATAATAACTTAAAATATTTTATAAAAGAGTAACAAAAACTATTTATATAATAAAAATATCATTAAAAAATAAAATATTTTATTTGTATTTAAAATTTCTTTTTTACTGATATCTAAATATAAAATAAATTTTATTTAAAAAAAGACCTTTAATGTACACTACAAGAAATTGCCAAAACTGCAACGAAAATCTGCTACGGAATAATTGTTGTTGCAGATCTGCGAGAAATCTGCGACGGGTGCAGGTCAATTTGGTAACGTAGAAAATATATGCGACGGAAACCAAATTCCGTCGCAGATTAGCGACGGAAAGAAGCAAACCGTCGCAGATTTTTGGCGCTAAACTAAAAGTTTCGGCCGCCAACAAAATCAGCGACGAAATCTTTTTCTCGGTTGCAGATTTGCGACGGTAAGCAGCGACGGAGAGCGTTCCATCGCAGGCTTCAGTTAAAAAAGTCTTATCCTTCTCCATTTACGGGATAACTAGAGCTGGCAAAACAGAACCGGAACCGATTACCCGAACCGAAATATCCGAAACCGAAACCGAAATGACCCGAAAAATGAAGATCCGATCTATAACCGAAAACCCGAAATGATCCGAATCGAACCGAAACCGAACTAAATAATTCATATCCGATTTAAATCTGAAACCGATTAGATCCGAAACCGAAATATCCGAACCGATTAAACCCGAAACCGATTAGATCCGAAACCGATAATACCCGAAACCGATAAAACCCGAAACCGATTATATCCGAAACCGATTAGAACCTACATAGATAATTTTGGAAGTATGTTTTTCTTTCAATAAGCATATTATGCTTTTAAAATTTTACTATAATACGGAGTACCATTTATGCTTTTAAAATTTTTAATATAATACGGAGTACCATTTTTAAATAGCTATACTTATAAAAAAAGTATGCGAGTCAGTGCAAAGCACGAGATAAAAACTAGTTGCTTCGACTCATTTATAAAGATAAAACTAAAGATATTAATAAATTTGCACTAAATAATACTAAAACATAATTACTTTCTTAATCTAACACTTAAACTTTTTTATTCCTTACAGAGAACTTTATAATGTCTTAGTGGGAGGAATAATGGCCAATAATAAATTAATAATGGACATTTACTTAAATAATGACTAATTAATAATGACTAAAAGTCCTACATTGGGAAATAAAAACATATGGTCCTATATTTGGAAAGCCATTGTGTTTTAGCCCTATTTAGGTAAATTACTCATAATATTATTTGAAGTGATAAAATTTTAATATATCAAAACTAAATTTTAAAATTAATATTATGATATTAAATTTATATCATCATAAAATATATTTTTTCATAATTTGTAGTCCACTCGATCGAATATATCCGAAACCGAAATATATCCGAACCGGACTAGACCCGAAACCGAAATATATCCGACTCAAATTGTATCCGAATCAAAATCTATCCGAACCGATTTATAACTGAACCGTATCTGAACCGACTCGAAACCGAACCGAACCGAAAACTGTATAGTACCGAAATCAAATCCGAACCGAAATTTAACCGATCCGAACCGAACTGAACCGATTATAACATATAACCGAAAGATATCCAAACCGAAAAAGTTCAATCCGGAACCGATCCGGTTGATCCGATTGCCACCTCTAGGGATAACCACACAACACAAACCCTTGCTTACGCCGGAACCCACGTCGCCCTTCATCGCCGAAGCTCACGCCGCCGCATCTCCGCCTCCTTCACCGCCGGTTATCCGCTCCGGCCTCCTTCTCCCAAGGTCGGCCTCCTCCTCCAGCGCTTCTCCGCCGTCGTCCGCCTGCGTTTTCGTCCTCCAGCCCTTGTCCGCCAGCACCGTCGTTCGTCAGCCGCCGTCCTCCGTCAGCCTCTACTCGCCGGCCTTCTCTTCCTCCCCCCACCAGCCGCCGTCCTCTTCCTCCTCCTCCACCAAGGTTTTTTAATTTGTTTACCATTTTTTTTGGATGAAATTGATATTTTTGTGAAATTGATAAGATTTTAGGTTAAATTGAATTAAAATTAGGTAGTGTTTGGCAACTAGCATTTCATTTCAATTCATGCATTTCAATTCCAAAATTTGGAATCTTGAATTTCAAATGACAAGGGGAGGTGCATGGATTTCAAATTAAGCTTTGTTATGAATGTGAAGAATTTGACTCAAATCCAAATTCAAAAGTTTTAAGTTTCCCAAACATGGAATTTGAGCTAAATCCGGATTTGAAATCCAAATCCATGTTCCCTAACATACCATTATATGAATTTGCTTTTATAATGGTTGAAATTGGCATGAAATTAGGTAAAAATAATTTTTTGTTGTGAAATTAAGAGCTTTTTAGGGGAATTAGAGTTGAAATTGTGTGAAATTACTATGGTATTTAGATTTACATGATTATTGTTTGTGGTTAGACATTGTTATTTGTTGGACTTTATTTTTGATATTATTTTTTTGTAAAATATTGTGGTTGATATTCATGATTAGAGATTGTTGGTTATTGTCTTTCAATTATTACCAAGGATTTTTTTATGTTTACTTAGTTGATGGGCTATCTCATGTTTATTTAGTATGGTTAAAGTTTCTTGCTTGATGACTTTCAATTGATAGGCATTGTTAATATGAGTCTTCCATTCGAAGATCGTGACTTGATGTATAACAAGTACGAGAGAATGTGTTGTTAGTGAATTATGGAAAGATAATGTTGAAGGGTTCGTAAAGTATTGTATGTCAAGTCGGAATGTGTATAAGATGCCGAATAAGAAAATGCGTGAAGCTTAAATAAATTTTATTTAAAAAATTAAAGTATTGTGTGTCAAGTCCGAATGTGTATTAAATAAATTTTATTTAAAAAAAGACCTTTAATGTACGTAATTTTATATTTAATTTAATGATTGATATTATATTATTCTTCTAATTTCATAGATTCTTGGCTCTTTTTATATAAGAGGGCCATGAGGCGAGCTTGTGTGAAGCTTAACAATAGGAGTTCCTACTCGGTTGGTTATAAAAAGGGTGTTACTTCGAAAGAGAAAGGGATTCAGATGTGATCAGACTCTTCTGTCTACAGACTATACTCATATTCCACGGTTCCAACTTTATAGAGTTTCAAGCTCAATCAATAGTCGTCGAGCTTATATTGTACATGAACACTCCCAAATATATGAATAACACACTCTCTTGGCATGGTACAACTAAAAAAGCCATGTAATTTTTATAATTTTATTTTTATATAAACATCATTGTGTTCACCTTATTTTATTTATTTTCATTCATATGTTTGATTTATTCATTCTTGAATATCCTCAAGGATTAAATTCCATCAATGTTCAATTAACAAAACACTGCAACGAGTATTATTTTGTGGAGTTGATTAAATGTTGAAATTTTTTAATTAGAAACGATCATTTTTGAAAAGTGAAACACTAAATAGGTTTAAAACATAAGTCATTTCTCAATATAGGACTTAAAACTTTTTTATTCCCTAAATAAGACTTAATAATCTCTAGTAGGAGGAATAATGTCTAATAATGATGGACATCCATACTTTATTTACAAAGACATGGAGTCAATATTGCATTTTCCCGCCCAAAGACTATGATCATTACATATGGTAATGTGAAGTTAAAATGGTAAGTGCCCGAAATTATAGTAATATAAAATTTACGTTTTATAAGTATAATTATTATATTATATTTATAATAATTAACTGTCATTATTATTTAAAATTACCATTTTTAAAGTAGGGAAATAAAAATCCGGAAATAACAATTTTTAAAATTTTTCTCATTTAATGATAAAAATTTAAAAGTATTATATTTAATAAGACTCATTATTATTAAAAATGGTAATAATGTAGACAGACGTAATTACGAATTAAATAAAAAAAAGGTAATTTCCATATTTTTATTTCCTTACTTTAAAATTGGTAATTTCAGTGTTAATTTTTCTATTTTAATGATAAAAATTTAAAAGTATTATATTTAATAAGACTGATTATTATTAATAGGCAAAAGTTATTTATAAAAAATATTTATAAACTTTGATACACGTCAATCAATGCTATTAAAAACGTGTTATGATCATTCTTACCATAATTATAAAATTATATGATTACTGTGTGACTAGGTTATATAAAAGATGTGTGTATGATTATAGTATAGTATAATTATGGTAAGAATAATTATACACATAGTTTCGAAAAAATTAATACGGTAAAACCCTTTAAATATATATATTTATATTTATATTTATATTCAATAGCAAGTAAGGCAATAACCAACAAATGTAATAATTATTACTCTGTGCAATTATTACCTATATAAATGTTAAGTGTCCGAAATTATAGTGTCCATTTTTAACCCGTGCACGAAGTATGTCCATTACATATGGCAATTGTGAAGTTAAAATGGTAAATCTTTGAAATTATAGTAATATAAAATGGCAATTGTGAAGGTAATATAATTATTTTTTTAATAATAATTAACTGTCATTTTAAAGTGTCCAATATAATACTAGCAAGAAAGGTAAGTTATAAAATTGGAAAGCATAAGTTTTTATTAAAATTGGAATCTTACGTGTGATTTTAATTATAGTAATTTTAATTAAAATTGTATGTTACGTGTGATTACCGTGTCAAATTCATTATAATAATACGTGTAATTACCGTGTCAAATTAATTGTAGTAATTAAATGTTAATTAATGTGTCAAATTAATTATAGTAATTTTAATTATTGTAATTTTAATTAAAATTGTTTATTACGCTATTACTGAAATCTAATATTACGTGTGACTACATAATTGTATATTAATTACCGTGTCAAATTAATTATAGTAATTTTGATTACAGTAATTTTATAATAGTAATTTTATAATGGCTATATTTTAATTATAGGGGCTATATTTTATAATGGCTATATTTTACTATATTTTAATTATAGTAATTTTAATCAAAAAAAGGTAATAATTAATTAAGGTATTAATTATATAACCGTGTGACTACATAATTGTATACTCTGTATTAACTACCGTATCATTTTAATTATAGTAATTTTAAATATAATAATTTAAATCTTTTAAATATAGTAATAGTAATTGTTAAGTACTCCCTCCGTCCCCCTTGAATTCCATCATCTCCGATGGAGCCAAAATATCACCATTTTTGGCTTTGGGGTGTGATGAAATAAATCAAAATGGATCTCTAAACTGTCTGCGCTTCTTTAATTAATAAAGTAGCAGTTAGTCATACAATGCAACTTTCGACGTTGAGCCGGGGGTCTCTTTGGAAACAGCCTCTCTACTTTCGAGTAGGGGTAAGGTCTGCGTACACACACCCTCCCCAGACCCTATTCTTGTGGGATTTAACTGGGTTGTTGTTGTTGTTGTTTTGTTCCCTCCGTCCTCCTGTATTTGTCAACATTTGACTTTTGGAACTGTTCATCTAAGCACTTTGACTCATCAAATTCTCTCAATGTGTAAGCCTAAATATAGTCATGTGTGATCTTGTTTGATTTGTCTTAACATATAGATTATTAATATATAATTTTTATAATTTTTTAATATACAAATTACAAGATAAAATGAATTAAAGAAGTGCATTGGATGGTGTGTAAAAATGAAAGTGGACAAATACAGGAGGACGGAGAGAGTATTTAAAGATGGTAAGAAATTAAAGTATTCGAAATTATTGTAATATAAAATGGAATATAACTACTGTAAGAATTAAATATTCTTTAAATATATATATATATATTTACATTTAATAACGAGAAATATAATAACCAGGAAAAGGTATTACTGAGATTATGGAGAACTTCGATATTATAGGTGGGCTTATAATATCTTTTCCTAGTCTTGGTATGTATGGTTTGTGTAGTGGGAAGTGGCTAGCTTGAATTGGCTTTATTCTCTCTTTGGAGTTGTGACCACTTCCCTTGTGTTTGTTATGGCACGTCATTTGGCCATTGGTCATGCTTTTGACCAATTTGGTATTGTTTTGACCTTATTGTGGCACTGGTCATGCCTTAGACTAGTTTTTTTTGTATCTGGGGCCTTATTGTGGCACTCGTCATGCCTTAGACTAGTTGTTTTTCTAGCTAGGACCTTATTGTGGCTTTGGTCAAGCCGTGTTCTAGGCTCCCCTTCTCCCTTACTCATTGTATTCTCCGGAAGGTTTGTCTTCTGTATGAGGGATTGACATTAGGCCTTAGTTCGGTCCTCCCCTCACTTTGTAATTCCATGCTATCTTAATAAAACTTGGTAAGGGTTGCTTAGACCTTATTCCACCATAATTGGTGGTTTGCCACTAGGATTTAAAAATAATTAGGTCGTGCAACGCACGTGTACGAGTCTAGTTTTTTGAACAAGGAAAGAATCCCGATCAGTTTTTTTTGGGTCAAAGAATTGGGCTTGTGCGTGGATTGGGTACCTAGGTGGGTCGGGCCTTGTAAAAAAAGATCCGTAGCAAAGAGAGAACGCATCATCCTTATGACCATAGCTCTCTGCTACACTATCTTCTCCCATTTTGTATCCCCCCCCCCTCTCTCTCTCTCTCTCTCTCTCTCTCTCTCACACACACACACACACACACACACAACCATATTTATACTTTAAACGGAGTGGGCATATAATATTATGTCGATGAAAACATCAATTGCTCATTGAATCATTATGGAACAGCTTGTGAATTTCGTTATAAGACCACCCAGGTTAAAATAAATCTTCCCTTTCTTTTCCTCTTCACTACACAGCTGGGCCACAGTATTGATATGAAAATTGTATTGTTGTATCTGAACTCGTAACATTTTTCTTAAAATTTAATTTTTTTTGTACAGTTTATGGTGTAAGGTTGTCGAATTGCTCTGGGATTCGTTTGAAATAAATACTTGGTGATAGGCTGCTAGATTTATTAATTTTAGGAGTTCAATTTTTAGTTTCATTTCAAAATCTATGGGTTTAAGATTGTGCGTGGTTATCATGAGGTCCCTATTCATTTTGGAATCCTTTGTTAGCTTATGTTTCATCTTATGCTGATGAAATGATTTGAGTTGGAAATGTTTTTTTTCATGCAGTAATTGAGAGTTCTGTAATTTTTTGCAAACTCTTTAAGTATTGCTTCGAGTTTCATTTTTTATTTTTCAATATTGTATGGGAACCTAGTTTACTCTCAACTTCCTAAACATTGGTAAGGAGCAAGAAGTTAGTCCAATATTGCATTTGACAAATACATGTGAAGTTAGGTAGATCATGTTGGAACTCGTGTTTCCAATAAACCAAGATCAGTATTCATTTTTTGTAATGTATGTGACCATTTGTCCATTTCTTTGCACATTTGATGTAATATAAGGGATCTCTTACTATTTGATACTGCCTCCGTGGAAAATATGATTTATGCTTCATTCAGTTACAATTGTTTGATTTTGGTAAGGTAAAAATCTTATTCCCTGGATCCTGAATTAAGGCTCCACATTTGAGCGGGCATGATTATTAAGAAAGATAAAGATGTGTTTGTGAGAAATGATGATAACCATATAATCATTTGCTCAAAAGGAATGTGGAGCCCTTTTTGGGACAAACTTAAAAAAAGGTGGAACTTTTTGTGGAATAGAGAGTATAGATTATCAGTCCTACATATATTATTAATTTTATGTGTTTTTTCAACTAAACTTAATAAACTTGTACGGATATTTTCAGAAACATTACATTAAATATAACATAATGCAAATGTTGCATTTCTTTAAAAGTAACTCTTTGGTGGGCATAAAAATAAGTTGTATAACACGAATCTCGTTTTCAGGACAAAGGGATTAAAGTGAAAGTGAGTTGCAAGCATGCATTTTCAGAAAATAAACCTTGAAAACAGGAACATAAAGAGAAAAGTGAGATGCTCTTTAATAGGAGCATATACATCAAATACATATTATTAATCTAAAAGCAGCGAAGAAGTAAAGTTATCTTTAGAAAAAAAATGTTGTACTAGGATAATTTAATAATTTAGAAGAGTTTGGTTTTCCATTCTCCAACCATAAGGACCAAAGAGTTTAAAACCCCTCTTATTTGTAGGGAATTAGGCTTAAATTTTTTTCTGTGTTGGAAACCTTGATATCACATTTACGTTTGATCATCCGTATAGCCATTATATTGTTATTGCATGCCTGAGCTATTGCAACTTGTTGTTGTGGTCTATTCCGTAGATTTTGAAAGTATGGTGCCTTATGAAGTTGACCTCTTTAGCTTTATACTACGTGCATAACTTGAATGTGTTCTCCCTAACTATTTTCATTATATATATATATATATATATACACATACATACATACACACACACACACACACACACACACACACACACACACACACACATATATATATATATAATAAAGAGTATATATATACACACACAGACACACACATATATATCCCTATTTATAGTACTCACAATAATCATGGTGAGTACTAATATATCAGAATATATCATAATATTGATGTTAGAAATATTCACTCAAATAAAGTATTAATAGCATTACAAGACTATTACTAGTTACTGATAATAATACGCCAAGCTAACAAGGTCTAGTCTCTCTAGGGTTTTGTCAAGGACGAAACTCTTCCCTACATAGGCTCTATCAAGGGCGAGTCTGCCTTATCCCCTACCACACTAGTAACTTTTTGTATTAGAGCTGTTTTCTATCCTACTCTTACCAAAAAGTACAGTTCCAAACTTTGTGTCTTTGCATCTAAATTATGTTGTTCCATTGATGAATATGATTTATACTGGATATAGAGATCAATTCAACATATAGAAATTTGGAAAACTAATGAGATTGAGATTCAATTGTTAATCTAAATAGGGGTTTACCTTCATCAATATTACATACAATTGCAAGCTTAATATATAGGTTTACACAAGATCAAGTCTCTCTAGGTTTCTATCACGGGCAGAACTCTTCCCTATGTAGGCTCTTCAAGCATGAGTCTGCCTTATCCCCATTAGTCTTTAGCCCAGGAGTTCTGTATGGTGTACGTACCCAACGACCTGTGGCCCGTTTAACACAATTGCTCGTATGGAAGTCCATACCCAGTGGTTCGTGGTCCTTTAGGTGTTGGCGCTCAAAAAGAAATCAAGGGAATAGGAGTTCATTTGCAAGTGGTCAACCAGTTAGATTCAAAATAACCCGGTTGACCACTTGAGGGGGAGTGTTAGAGTGCATCCCACATCGGAAGTTCAAGAGTAAAATAATCGGTTTATAAGCTCTTGAGTTAAACTAAATAATCGATTGGATTCAATCTTTTAATGTGGTTTAGCTCAAGTCTCTTATTATCCAATCCAGTTGTCCATATCCCATCTTAAATTCTATCACCTATGACCAGTAGTTGTACTGTTGTAGTATCTTAATTTGGTTAATATTCATAATATCAATATTGTTATAGATAGAATTCTCGAGACTAGTATAAATAGAGGGTCTCAATTTTTTTTAAGGAATCAAGTACTTCTATTAAAATTGCAAATAAGGAACAGATACATCACATCTAATGGCCCCATGCACAGGCTTAGGGAGGCAACCATAATGATAAAAGGTATTGTAGGAAGAATAAAGATAGCAAATTTAGCTAGGTTGTGGGCTGGAGTATTTCTTCCTCTATAAGTGTGACTTATCTGGCCATTCAATTCATTCAAAGCGTTCTTGAGCAGCAAAAGTCTTGGATCTGCATTGTGGTGACTGCTACTTTGGAGAGCATTGACAATGCTAAGGTTGTCTGTCTCTACGATGAGGGGGTAATTGGTGAGAGTCTTAGCCCAGTTAATTCCTTCAAGTGCTGCAAGTAGCTCTCCTGCAAAGACATTTGAAGTATGTATTTGAAAGGACTTTGCTCCTATAAGTATCCCCTTGTGGTCTCTCAGTTTTGCACTTGCTGCTGCATGTTCTGATGTGGAAACTGCATCAACATTAAGTTTGATCCATCCTATTTCTGGAGGTTTCCATCTGCCAATAGTGTGTGCAGATTTTTGTGAGAATTTAGGGGCGAGACCTGCAAAGATAAGAGACTAAGAGAGTCAATGGTTGTAGCTCACTTAGCTTTTTGTGTGAGCTACTTCATTGAAAAACATTGTTAGTGATATGTCTCATCAATCTGTTGAAGTTGAAGTCCACGTTATCATACAACATATTATTGTAAGCCTTCTAAATCTGCCAAAGCATTATTCCTGGGACGATAGCAAGCAGATAGCCCTGAATATCATTATTGGATGATTTGAACCACCAGTGGAGGAGTGTGGCTTGGATGGAGGAGCCAATTCTGTGGTCAATATCTAAGTGGGAGGCAAAATATGACCATATGAAATTGATAGGGTCACTGTTAAAGAAGACATGCATTGTTGTTCCTTCACTGTTCCTGCAAAAGGGGCACCAAGAGGCCATGGAGATATTCAGCTTCCTTAAGGCTTTGGTTGAGGAGTTTCCAGAGGAAATGGCTGACAATGGGTATTTGTTTGGGGTATCATAGATTTGAAGAGGTGATGATCTCATTGGCTGGGTTTGAGAGCAAAGTATATGCTGCTTTCAAAGAGAATCTCCCATTGGAACAAAGAAGATCATTGATGTGTGTGGAGGATTCAACATGTTGGTACAACTCATCATTGATGTGATAAAGCCTTTTCCAAAAAGGGGAGTCATAGGGTTGGGGGGAGCCTCCAGACCTCTTGGGTATCTGGATTTTAGAATGTCCACCCACAGTGCATCACTAAAGTAGAATTGCCACCAGAGTTTGGTGAGAAATGCCTCGTGTAGAGAATCAAGATCTCTAATTCCCAGGCCACCAGCCTCCTTTGGTTGGCAGATGTGTCTCCAAGATTTCCAATGGTGTTCCTTTTTCTCTGTGTTCTCTCAGTAGAAGTTGGACATCTTTCTATTTAGAGTGACGATTACACCCTTGGAGATTCTGCTGACAGCCATGATATGTCTGGGGATTGTAGAGAGGACATGTTTTATCAAAATGAGTCTACCCATGGGGCGGAGATATTTGAGGAACCATCCTTTAATTTTTCTGTCAAAGTGCTTAAGGAGAGTCTCACAGTGGTTAAGGAGAGTCTCATAGAGTGTCTCAATTCATTTAATAATTTAATATATGCAATTCTAGAGTTAATTATTGTCTCTTCCACCAGATCCAAGAGCCAAAATTCCCTCTACTCTGCCAATGGTGAGAAGGAACCCTGCCCTGCCAAGGGGGAGTAGTTCTTTATTGTCATAGTTTTATTTTTCTTCATCGTCTTCTTCCAACCGTTCCCATAATGGTTTCCTCATCTATTACAAATCAGTGGTTTCATTATTTTCTTTCTTTCTGTTGTCACGGATAAAGTACATTCGATATTAATGAATATATTTGCTGAAATTCAGAGCTGAGTATGACCCAAAGAATGATTTGCTAGATGAAGAATTCATGCTAAAAGGGAAGTGGTTCCAACGGAAAGATTTGGAGGTACAACATGATATATTTGGAATCATAATCAGTTAAAATTTACTGCAATTATCTTTATCTGATGTCTTCATTAACGACCTTTGATAATGTTTTGAAAGGAAAATTTGGGCCTCAAGGTGGTGGGACTCTTTGACATGAGGTGTAAGCCTTTAGGCATGATGAGGCATAAACCTCAATTTAATTTACATAGAATAATAAAAGAATTGTATGCATGAATAGTCCTTGTAGTCTTTCATAAGTGGGTAAATAGTCCTCTAACTCCTAAAAGTTGCAAAATAGTTTTTGTGGTCAAAGAACCATTGCAAAATCAGTCCCTCTATCAGAGAATTTGTGAAATGTGCACAAGCGTGTATTAAGCAAAGATGTGAATCATGTAACAATAAAAAAAGCTAATCTAATGTTGTATTTGTGATGTGTAAGTTTGAACCGTAGTAAAATATCTTCCATCTTTTGGTTTAACCTTCACAACGACTTCTTCATATCTTTAACAGTGATATTCTTGAATCGGAGAACAATGTTATATGTGAACTCGACATTATTCTGGTTTTCAACTAGCTTTATTCTAAAGTAATATAATGTGATATAAGAGCTAGTTAAGATAATTCCTTGCCTTTAACCACGAAGACGTAAGCAGTTTCATCAAAATAACTTCTTTTTTTGTTACATGCTTCACATTTTCGCACAGTACACATGACTTCTTCGCGCTTCACTTTTTTCTTAAAGGACTAATTATGCGTCAATTCATTTACCACGGGGACTATTTTGCAACTTTTAAATGTACAAGGACTATTTACCTACTTATGGAAGACCACATGGACTATTTATGTATATAACTCATAATAAAATGATTCAATACATTGCTTAATGCATACTGTGGAATAGAGTAGTACTCTTACTGCATTGGTAAATAATCATGTGGTACAACAACAAACAACAAACAACTCAACAGAATCTCATAGAAGTAGGGGCTGAGGGTGAGTGTATGCAGACCTTACCCCTACTAAGGAAGTCGATAGGCTGTTCCGAAGAGACCCCAAGCTCAAACAATAGAAACAAGAGAGTAGGTAAGTAGAATTAATAGGTAGATCAGATAAGTAAATGATAAGTAGTACTCCGTATAATCTTAAAAACATATATTGAAAATTTAATAAAGAGAATCATATAATTTTAAAAAGCCACTAACTAAAATTAGTAATAGACTAGAAAAGAAAAAGTAATAGACTGATAATATAATTCTCCCATATAAACAAGTACAAACTAAAATTTCAATTAAAGAAGAGATTACATAAAGAGGGAGGGTGTGGTGGGGAGGCGGGGGGGGGGGGGGGGNAATTTTAATAAAGAGAATCAGAGAATGTTAAAAAGCCACTAACTATTGTTGCCAAGTTCCAATAAGTAAATAAGTAATAGATTAGAAAAGAAAAAGTAATAGACTGATAATATAATTCTCCCATATAAAGAACTACTAACTAAAATTTCAATTAAAGAAGAGATTACATAAAGAGGGAGGGTGTGGTGGGGAGGGGGGTACAATGATTAGAGAAACTAAGTGTTAAAAGAAAAAGATGAAGAAAACAAGATGATTGGTTGCAGACTATAGATGAAAACAACTATAATTGTCGTTGAACTTGAGTGAAGGAGAAGACTGAGAAACAAAAGAGGGTGATGCCTATTTTAATTGGCTTCTAGGTTATCTCAACATAAACCAAGGTTTCTACTATTTACTTTTTACATTGTGGTTGCTAGAAAGGCCTCAATTGAAGCAAAGTAAATAAAGGCTTTGTTTGAAAACAACCTTTGTGGTTTGCATTTTGGATGATTTTTTAATGGTGCTGATTAATTTTGAAAATATTAACTCTAAAAGCTACAGTTAGATAGCATTTTCAAAACACTAAAGCTAATGCCACTCTGAGCCAATATAAATATTAAGGCCCAATAGCTTTTAAGAATTCCATAAAATCATGATAAAAGTATGAGGCTTAAGCCTCATTTAAGCCTTGTGCCTCATACGCCTCATCCACCTAGGGCATAAGCCTCGAAGTACCTACGTGAGGCTAAGCCTTTAGGGCTTAAACCCGCCGCCTTTAAGCCTTATCGCCTCAAACGCCATTGAAACCATGAGCTTTGTATAAACATTTTTTAAGAATAGTGCATACTCTATAGTGAAAACCGTGAGCTGGGGCGGGGGTCTCTTGGAAACAACGTCTCTACTTTCGAGTAGAGGCGCAAGGTCTGCGTACACATACCCTCCCTAGACGCTACTATCATTGGATCCAACTGGGTTGTTGTTGTTGTTGTGCATACTTTATTATCAATGGCGTTAAACGTAATCTCTTCCTAAAAAAAGGATAGAGGCTCTTGGTCCCAAAAAGTTCTTTGGACTTACTATTTCAGGCTCAACTTATTTTTTTAAAACCTATTTTCATTGATCATTTGACAAAATAATATAATCATGTCACCTCTTGTTCTATAGATATTTTGATCTAGTTTTTGAATATATAAATTTTATCTTTTTCATACTTCAATTTTGAAATAAATTGAATTAAAAATTACTTTAGTCAAACCTCGTAATCCAAAGTATCAAGAATTTTATAGGACGGAAGGAGCATTGGTCAATAAATTCTCATCATTTGACCGGCACATGTTTCGTCTACTCTGTGTGTAACTGTTTAGATCCCGATAAATTATTGACCTCTGATAGGGGATCAACACTTGCAAATTTTCCCATTAATTTGATTTTCTTAGTAAATTGATGTGTTCATTGGAAAGGTATACAAGCGACGTTTGAGGAAAAGGACAACGGGCAAACAAACAGCAAATTATGGAACTCTTTTTGGGCCGAAAATTTATTTGTTTCCTTTCGTGGAGCAGATTTACTTTTCTTTGTTATTATTCTTACTATAAAACATCACAAGTAAGAGCTTTGGTCTCGTCTCATTAATAAATATCACAAGTATTGAATAACGAAGGCAATAACAGAGAAGGAAACTCCATAATACAACTGAACACTTTCTCCTCTCTTTTCACTGATCTCTGCACACAGCCAGCGGGCTCATCCTTCATCCCTTAGGAACACAACATAAATAGCAATAGCTGAATGATATATATATATATATATATATATATATATATATATAGACACACATTAATATACATATACATAATGAGTACTCACACACATTCATCCATACGTACATATTTATTTATGTTTTGCCTGATGTTCTTTATTTTTTGCAAAGAAATCTGTTGCCTAGTTCTTTCACTTGCCTTTTAGTTGAATTGCTGTTGTCATGGTGCAGGTTAAAAACATTAGGGGTGATACCCTTAAATGTAGCCATTACATGCCTATCATATATCTTGAAGGAAAGCCACTTCCCTGTGTAATCTACTGTCATGGAAACAGGTTTGTGAAAAACTGAAAATATGCACATCTAGATAAAGTTTTGGGCAACAGTAGAATACTAGATTGGTGATAAAAGGTTCAGAATGATTACTTATTCATACTAATTAGTCCTATTCCATAATTTTCTTCTTATTTTGCTTATAGTGTTGACCTAAAATTTTCTTCACATTTTCCAAACATAGAAAAAGGGAAAATGGCCAATCCACCTCTTTACAAACCCTCCATGGCTCCAAACCTACATCAGAATCAACTTCTCTCTTCCTCATATTTCTGTGTTTTCTTTCTCTCATCGCTCCACATCGCATTCTCTCTGCCATCTGTTTGCTTCTGTATTTCTACAACTAATGTTCTTATGTTTGTGAGGTAGTAACTTTGATCCTCAAGTATATTATTCCTTACATTATTACCCACCACAACCCCTTTAATAAACAACCCTTGAGAGAAGAGGGGAAAATCTAAGAAAATGACCAATCAACCTCTTTACCTACCCTCCACTGCTCCACACCTACATCAGCATCAACTTCCCTCTT
>OOIL02002010.1:1645740-1689387 GCA_900332095.2 Cuscuta campestris | reverse complement strand
TTTTCTAGGATTTGTGGAAGAAATAGCTTAGTATTTTCCTTTGTATGAGTGCCTTTAAATTTCGGCCATAGGCCTATTGTAATGCTCAGATTTTTATTCTTCATTTCAAGATAGAAATACACTGGTTGTATTCTGTTTTCAAATCCTAATTTCTATATCTTAAGGTTGGTTTCCTTAAGTGTGAGTGTTAGGTTCTAGTTATTTAATTGAGTGTGTAATATCTTAATTAAATTCTAGACTCAAACCCCAAGTGAGGATAAGAGTGTGTTATATCTCTTAAAACCTACTTGGTTTTTATCCCTTTTCCCCTCTTATTTTCCCTTCCAAATTTTCGGCCCTCCTAAAAAGCACAACCAGTATCCCCCTTTTTCTCCCCTATTCTTATGCCTTTAAACCATCTTAAAAATCAACCCTTCATCCTCCTCCATATACTCGACCAGTCCACTCCCCTCCCTTTCCAAACCCAAGCTTAAATATATCATAAGGGAATAACCCTTGGAATAACCTTCACTTGTTGGTATTCTGTTTATTTCTTTCTTTTGTGCAGAGATGGCCTAACTTCATTGGCTTTGTGTTTTCTTTATTTTGGTTAAGTGTGCATTAGTACTAATGCGTCTTCTAGAACTTAATTGTTACTAAATACCTTATTTTCAAATGATTCTCTGCCAGTGGTTGTAGAGCGGATGCCAGCGAAGCTGCTATTATATTATTGCCATTAAATATTACTGTATTCACCCTTGACTTCTCTGGATCTGGACTGTCTGATGGAGAGCATGTTACTTTGGGATGGAATGAAGTGAGTACCTAAGAAACATGTTGCCTTTAAAAAAGTTACTTGAATGTTGATATCCTAATAACTTATTTTTGTCAGCAAGTCAAGCAACTTTGTTCTGTCACATTCAAAACCGTTTAACGAATTGAATATACTAACAATCATAGTTTTGATGAACCATGGAAATGGAATTAATGTGTCGAATTATTTAGAAACATGTAAATATTTTTACCTAAGGTTATTTTCTATTTGCTTGCATTTTGAGAATTTGAAAATTATTGATGCCAGTGTTCTGACTTCTGACATCTGATAAGCTGCCTATAAGAGCTTTGTTACCTTATGAATCCTACCATGTTACGTTATTTTGGAGATTGCCTTCTTAGTATCATGTCTTTACGGTTATTGACATATACATTTTTTCGCCTGTTTTGTAGAGGGATGACCTTAAAGCTGCTGTTGAATACCTACGACAAGATGGAAATGTTTCTTTAATTGGCTTGTGGGGTAGATCAATGGGTGCTGTTACAAGGTATTTCTTATCTTCGCATTATATTCGGTCGACTATATGCTTATTACACATGCAGTTTTTTAAAAATATATATAAGTCATTTTTTAAGAATATTTTTGCTTTGGGTAAATAATGAACTAAATAAAAAATGGCACTTTGTAATGTTTTGGATGGTAAATGCATCAAGGGTATGAAAACAGCCTGTGTTTTTTACCAGTGTAAGGTTGTGTACATCTAGACCCCCATACCCCAAATGAGTGGGGATTATCCTAGGTTTATTGTTGTTGATGTTGTGTTGATGAGAAACTAATATTATTATCCATATATAGATCTTATGTTGCCAAGATTATTTTTAGCTAGCACATGGTATTTTCTCATGCATGTGGAAATAACCTATGACGATGATCGTTTTATTCCCTCCGCCCCGAATTAGTCATCTCACTTTCATTTTCAATTCGCCCTAAAAATGTCACACTTCTTTAATTTCCTAATAAAGTTAAGAATATGTGGTCCACAATTTTTCTCCTTCTAAAGAAACTTCAAGTGCATTTTTTACTTTTCAACACTTTTCTTAAATTTTGTGAAGTCAAACTGTGTCAATTAATTTGGGACAGAGGGAGTATATCTTTGTGTATTTATTCCTTGTGAAAGTTGTGTTAGGAAGAGCATCTTGCATAAATGTTGCCTTTATGTTTTTTGCATGAGTTTAGTGTTAATTAATTTTAGACAATTATTTGACAGTATAAATTTAATGTCACTAGAACTACTTGTGGGATTGAGGTGCTGATAATGATGATGATGATATGGTCTGATGTTAGTAATTAACTTGGCGCCTGTATTGATGTAGCTTGATGTATGGCGCTGAGGATCCTTCTATAGCCGGCATGGTTTTGGACAGCCCTTTCTCTGATTTGGTTGATTTGATGATGGAACTTGTTGACACTTACAAAATACGGCTCCCCAAGTTCACAGTAAGGTCCTGCTTAATTTACACATTGTAGATTTACTGCAGTGGGAATGCCATATGTATGCCTTCCTGGGTTATATTCTGTATTTCTGTTGTCTTTAAGGCATGCTCATCCTCTCGGAATCAAACTTTGCTGGTTTCAATACTTCAGATATACTAACATCTCTTGAGTTTAGGTTAAGTTTGCCATTCAATACATGAGGAAAGCAGTTCTTAAGAAGGCAAAGTTTGACATAACATTGTTGAACACTATCAAGGTATTTGAAATAAAATCCTCTTTTTTTTAGTTCCAATGTTTAATCAGGTTTGTATTGACTTTACGTCTTTACCACATAATTTTGATGTGAAAATTAATTGCATGCCAGTTATTCTATTCTTATAGAACATTTGAGATTATCATAAATGGGCATGTTTCCGGAAATGAAGTTTGCATTTTTAGAGGCTTTAGTTCTTTGCATTAATTGTGCCTGTGAAATAAGAATCATTTGCTAAATTCATTTATGATCTGAAAAGTTGCCACTTTCCACCCTTCTATCGCGGGAGCTCTAAATTATTGCTTGATGTCAATTGGGTGATTTGTTGTTGTTGTTGATGTCAATTAGGTGATTTTGGAGTAAATTTAAATATTTGAACTAGACTGTTTTTTAAACAAAATCATATCCTTTTGTCCAAAAGGCAATCGTTTAATGGATAATCGTAGGCATTTATTATCTTGTTTCTCAAAAGGTTTGTTAGACTAAGGATATAGTGACACTATGAAATTATGTTGTGGCTTTTCCAAGTGAAATAGACTGTAAGTTTGAAGTGGTATTTCTCTTTTTTATATTCTTTGATGGCAAATTCTAAAGGAGTATTTGCATCACAATAACACACTTATTACTTCATCCGTCCCATAGAAAAAGTCATCTTTTACCATGGTACAACTTTTAAATTTAGTATTGTACAATTATTGGAAACCATCAATTTTAGATGTAGTTTAAAATTTATTACTTGGCTTAACTAAGTTTAACATATTTAATTTTTTTGAGATACTTTCTTACGGAGTATAATAAAAATTAGATATATGAAAATTAACCCTTTTTTGTTCAAATAAGAATTTTTGGCAGAAAAGTTAGTCTTCAAATAGAGCTTTGTTTTTGGTGACGGAGGGAGTAATATTTATAACAACCTCTCTACTTTTAGTAGGGGTAAGATTTACGTACACACACCCTCCCCGGACCCTGCTCTTGCGGGATTCTACTTGAATGTTGTAACAAGTACTCCCTCTGCCCCGGAATATTTTTCCACTTTTGACTTTTTTCGGTCAAAATTGGCAAACTTTGACCCCAAATTAAATAAAAATGATTTTAGATATTGATACAAAAATAGTTTTATTAGATTTATTACATTAAATATTTTCAAAATATTATTTTATCTAATTAATATAAAATATATATGTAATTTAATTATAGGTCAAATGTTGAAAACGGTTGACTGAAAAAAGTCAAAAAATGGACAAATACTCTGGGACGGAGGTGATAATACTTATGAGTTTCGTACTTAGTAAGTTGGCACGCTGAAGGCCAAAAAGGCTTAGTACAGGTTTCTTAGTAATTTGCTAAGAATTCGTTTTAAACGGGTACTATTGTTTCCTGTTCATTTCTGTAAGAGGAAGAAATTTGGTTTATCTATTGATTTTGTGATGCCTTATAGTCAATCTTATGATTCCATCACTTCTTTGTGTAATTGTGTCCAGGTTGCAAAAACTTGTTTTGTGCCTGTCTTGATTGGTCATGCTTGTGATGATGATTTTATACGACCACATCATTCTGATCGTGTATTTGAAGCATATATGGTAATCCCTTAGATTTATTGATTTTCCGTTATTGTGCTTATAATGGTGATAATGATGATGATAACTATTTGCATTGCCAATATGAGTCGTAAGATCTGAGCTCTTTCACTGCATCCTCCCTTGCCAAATCAGTCATAAATTAAAAGCACTTCGACACTGGATTTTTTTTGGAGGGGGGAGGGGGATAGTGGTCTAATATGGAAATGATTTGACTTCTTTTACTGAAAGGGCAAATTACATTCACTTTTAATATATAACAAGCTTATTCTGTGTTATTTAAATTTTGCAGGGGGACAAGAATATTATCAAATTTGAGGGTGATCACAACTCTCCACGTCCACAGTTCTATTTTGATTCTATTAGTATCTTTTTCAACAATGTTTTACAGCCTCCTGATGACGAATTAGGGAATACATTTTTTGATGCGTCACTAAACTTTTTTGGCAAGGTAATTTGCTATCAGCCCACCACCATGTTATTCTTATTCTTTTCAGGGGACCGAAACTGTTATTCTGCTAGATTGGTAACTAATAAGATTAACTTCTGCCACCTTCAGAGTAGTCGGAGTAACATGCATGAAGTAGGATCTCCTGAGGATGTTTCAACAACCACTGTAGGTATGGATCCTGCTCTTGATTCTGCTAGCTTACACCATGTGTTTGGCTATTCTGATCATTTTCTGATTGTCAATTAGAGCACATGTTGACATTAGCTTCGTCATCGTTTTCTTGTAATTATAATAACTAATCTATGTCTCCATCCCTAAAAAAAGGTTTTTTTCTTGTATTTGGAAATTTTGAACCATTGAAAGTACACTCTCACCTTTCAATTATCCACGTTAATTCAACTTTGCATTATAAATTAGTCAGTTCCTCATTGATATCACTTTTCAACGTACTCTTTAAAACCTGTGTCATTTTCACATAGAAGATCAATTTGGGACGAAGGGAGTATTGTTTTTAGTACTAGAAACATAATAATTTCTTTAGATGGAGGAGGCATCTTTTCTGTTCTTGTGCATGTTTTAAAACATAGTTGATTGGTGTGATTTATTTCAGGTGCAGCGGAGAGGAGCACCGAGGATTGCATTAAGCACCTTCGCTCCAAAAGGCCTATGAGTAAGACAGAGGTATCAGTTTGGAGTTTTGTCAAAATGTCCACATGATGATGACCTTTAACCTTTGGAACATTTGCTTTGAGTTTCTTCTTTAGTGCGCTACTTGGATGTCTAATTCTTATCCTGATCAATCCATTTTCAGGTACCGGCAAACATTGGTTCAAAGGATAAACAATATGAAGACAAGGTGTTCTCTCTAGCTTTCTCTCTAGCTTCACATTTTTCTGTTTAGCGAAACTATTCCTTTTGTTCATATTTATTTTCAACATATAATTTTGAAGACTATTACAATGTTTTTATATAGATAAAACAATGGAGGACATTAATATATATTCATATACCAAGCAGGAGCATGAGAAATATGCTCCAAACTTGATACAAAACGTGGAATTTTCTGGAACTTGAAACTTCACTCCAACTAAACTTGAAATGATGCTTTTCAGGAAGTGGAAAGTTGCGCTGGTCATCTTACCCCATCGTCTTCAAATATGATCAGCTTTGACCTCTCTAATGGTGATGCACCTGATCGTAATCCGATAGACGATGATGATTATGTGGAATACTCACTTGATAATTTAGCAGATTTTCCAAGCAGTATGGAGGAAGAAGAAATGGTAAACGCATGTGTTGATTTTTAATTTAAAAAAAAAAAACGGGAAAGTCAAGATTTACATGATCACGTCTGCATGCAATAACTGGTTTTAGATTAAAAACTTTTTTCTGGTAAAAATATTTCAGATGCTTATGGAAGCAGTATTAGAGTCACTTAAAGACATAGAAGTGGCAGGAACGGCTCATGCCGAGTCAAACAACAGCCAACCAGAAACACTCCACACTATTCCGGGCTCGTCTTCTTCAACACAGAGCTTGGCCATAAATGAGCTTCCTGCTGCTGATGGGCACAATCCAGCAAAGGAAGCCAAACCCAGTGAGACATCTCCTCGCTGTGAGAATTCCATTGCGCCGGTGAATGAGTCCCCAACTGATAGTGCCAATGGGAATGCGTCGAAGAAGGAAACCGAAAGCAGTAAGACATCTAGCCACAGTGATACTTCCCAGAGTTCATCCACCTCAGATCACAACAATGCCAAAGTTACTGCGGTAAAAAATCCACCGAGCAACAACCGGGGGGATGGTTTGGTGCGTTGTTGGGACCTCGGTTTCTTCAAGAGTAGGTAACATCGAATGTGGTCATGCTCGTCATAGTGTACAGTTCTGCCATATGAAAATCAAAGTTAGACCAGTGAATATTGGTTTTTTTTTCGAAAATTTGAACCATGATATATGATTAGAAGAAGTAGTGGGAGAAAAAATATGCAATATCGAAGGATGCATTCATTGTGTTAATTTGGCTGTAAAATATGGACTGATCAAAATTTGTTTGAACGATATTCATTCCCAAGCATTGTTGTAAGAGCTAAAATGGATGCACTGTCCAAGTATGGCATTGAAATTTAAATGTCAAAAGATAAGTTCATTTTTCCTTTAATGAGAAGAGAATGTGGTTTATATTATTGATGTCAATTAAATTAATATATCATTCACATCTCAATGAACATGTCAAACTCAAACCCTTATTTTGAGAATGAATGGTTAACACTGAGGGCTTGTTTAGTGGGTTTTAAAGGAATGATATGATATGAATTCTTAAAATTTGCAAAAATGAAATTTGAAACAAGTGTGTTTGGTGTGATATGAAATGATGGTTGTTAGGCTGGTTGGTGTGGTGTCGGGGAAGGGGTTGGTGTGATGAGTTGGCCGTGGGTGCCGAAGGGGAACACCACCCACCCCCATCCCCTACATCTCCCATACAGCACGGGGTTAGGTCCACGAATTTCCCGATCTTCTTTGTATCTCTCTCCTTTCTCCTTTCACTCTTGATTGGTATTATCCCTACCCACACCCCAACTGTCGTGCTTTCTCTCTGGCTCAGGATGATGACTTGGCTGTGTGTTAGCAATCAGGATAATATTAGAACTCCCACCATTCTACTCCCTTAGTCCATTTCATTTTCTATTTATTATTCACATGATTAAGCTTCAATAATTTTTTTTACTTTTTTTCATTATCTAATAAAATAATGGTCACGTTTGGACTTTTGTTGTATGTTTTTTAACATATGAATTCTATTCTCCGTCCCAAAAATATTTCCTGTTTATTCCATACTATTTTAGGCTTCCGATAACTTTTATTTGTGTGTGCTTTTTCATTGGCGAGTTTATAAAAAATATTCTTGTCACTACTTGCACAGCCACACATTTGGAGGGGTAAGAGGGGGGTCTAGGGTGGGGGCGCAAGGGTCTGGTTGGGGTGGGGATGCGGAGGGGGTTAGGGGGGTATGAACCATCAATTTTACAAATGGACCACCGGAGAAACTCCAAATGAGTGAGTGTCATCCATTGATACTGAATACCAGTGTTAATGGAAAGCGAAATATATAGGGAGTAGTACTCACAATGGTCTAAAAGACTACTTATAGGCAATATTTGATCGTGTTTGGGTGACTCAAACCCATCTTATTCTCTTAGAATTCAATATCAATATCAAAAAAGAATGAAGCTCCATCCCCAAGAGTCTTTTAGCACCGGCTAGATAGTTAGCTAAGAGAAGATAAATGAAGTTCTAATATCAGTCACTTGACGTAGGCATGGGGTTCCATGCATGCCTGAAACTTGTAGAGATCTCATGATTTGCATGGTTATCCCTCAACGCAGCCGCCAGGCTTTAAACTCGAAATCTCTCCCTTGTAACACACTCTTATGCCAACTGATCCAACTAATGAGCTACACCTCACTCGCAATTTGTGTTTATAGAGTTTATTATGCACCTTAGATGAGGTGTAGGTGCATCCATGCTATTCTCAAGCATACATAAAACTCTCAAGTTTTAAAATATATTATATGATTTATATCCATCTCAAAATATGTGTCTATCTTTACTTTTTAAAGTCAAACTAGATAAATTTTAATCATCAATTAAACAAATATTATACAACAATTACTAGAAAAATATTTTTACTAGATTTATCATGTAAACTTTTTTTCAATAATTTAAATTTATCCCATTCCAATTTGGAGTTATATTCTAACAAATACTTTGGAACGGATGGAGTTAGTACTCTTAGAATGTTAAAATGATTCCTTTCAAATGAAAAGGGGGCATTGAAATGAGGATTAAAAAACTTGTTGGATATTTATAATTGCTTAACTTCGCAAAACTTCAAATCCGGGTTTTCATGCCAAAAAAAAATATCAAANAGGGGGGGTATAAAGAAGCCATTGTCAACACAAAAATATTACAAAACTTTGAAGTAGCTGAAGTAGCCATTGTCAACTTGTTCTTATTGACAAGCTGAAGTAGCTTGCTTATACATAGACTGGAACAGGGAAGAGAGAGATATAAAAGGTGAGAAATGTCCCGTTGAAAGTTAAAAAAAACAGCCCGAGTTAGTTTTACACCCGCTTTGCACATTTTCGTAGTAGTATAAGTTAAAAACAGAAACAAGTAAATCATGTAATATCCCAACTTTCAAGTCTTACCTTACCAGCACAGCACCCCCAACCCAATGGCTTCTTCTCTCTAGTCCCATGCCGCCGCCAATGCCATCATCCACAGTGCAACTCCTCCCAGACGTTGTGGACGAATGGTTTATAATGTTAAAGCTAATGGGTACCCAAGCTGCTAATTTCTGAAAACCCCATAAATTTTACGTGGTGCAATTTGGTTTTATAGGACACGGCAAACCAGAAGCCGAGCTGCTGCTGCAAAAAGAAAAAGTGTGTGCTGTTCTTAATACCACTGGGTTCCTGAGGATCCACTAGGAGCTGCAGCAGCTACTTTCCTGGCCATGTATTGGTCGGCGGGTTTAGACCCTTCGTTCCCTTCTTCTCCCTTTTCATTTTTACAGCTTGGGTGTCTCTTAGAATATGTCTGAGGGTTAGAAATATGATACTGAGGCACCATAGTAGTGGTGGTGGTGGTGGTGGGGTGGTTGTTCCTGCCAAGCAGTCTTCTTTGTTGTTCGATCGACTCAGTTCCTGATCCCCCACCACTATGGCGCATCACTGAACTTACAATTCTACCAGGCCTCGCACCGTCACCTTCGTGTATATTAAGAATTTTACACCAGCAAATAAGTAGAGAAAAAATGGCAAAAAAAAAGAAGAAAAGGTTGACGACAAAGAGGGGAGATGAATGATTCTACCTTGAGGAACTTGGAGAGGAAGCCTTGTCATAGGAACTTCTGAGCTCCTATCCATGAACGACTTGTCTCCGTCTTTGATAGAGCATCTAGAGAGACCATTTGCAATGTCTGTTGTATTTTGCATTGAATTATCCGAGTATAACACAGACGCCCTGTGCCCAAATAATTATCCATTCATCAAATAAAATTGTAAGGACATCACACAAAAAATAAAAAGAAATTTAAAAATAATAAAAGAAGCATACATAGCTACTACCTGGGCAAGGATGATGCTTGCTGTCTCTCAGGAGGAGCTACCACTCCACCTTTTCCATAGTGCTCTTCAAGATATGCAAATTGTTTCTTAAATTTGTCCACTGCACTGTAATTAATAATAAAGTCGGAAGATATAAATAAATAAATAAATAAATAAATAAATAAATAAATAAATAAATAAATGTTTGGCAGATGTCTCATCGTGCCTGACCAATGCAAGCACTACATTGCAAATTCAAAAAAAAAAAAAACCTTCTTAGATGTATTTGCAACAAAAGTTTTTCATCCATTTTTCTAATAATAAGGATATGGAAAGAAAATAAAACCATGCAAAAGCATAATTGTTGAAAGGAAAAAAAGATCGATAAAGTAAATAGAAATACCTAGGATACATAAAATTCGTTGGTTCTTCACCTTCCAAGTGCTCCTTCAACATCTTTGGATGGTACTCAAGAATCTCTCGGTATATAAGCTCCCTCACATCCTCCTTTGTTATCCTTCGCCTCTCAAATTCAAATTCCATTTTTGTAACAGGTTGAGAAGAAGGCTCTCGTTCAACTCGAGCCAAGTTCCTGAAATATGGGTCTGCAAGTGCCTGCCAGTTTGTGACACAAAATGATCTTTGAGAGACTGGACTAGAAACTATCATATGCTAAAACTTCATACAAGAAAGGTGCATATATATACATATACATACATACATACATACATATATGTGTGTGTGTGTGTGTGTGTATGTATGTATGCATGTATGCATGTATGTATGTATGTATGTATGTATGCACCTCTTCTGCAGTAGGTCTATCTTTAGGATCAAAAGCAAGCATCCTTTCCAGCAAGCGAAGTGCAAGGGGGTCGACATTTGGAAACTTCTGGCAGAAAGGTATGGGTCTTTTTCTACGCATACTGCTCAAATACCTTCTAGCCTTTTCGTTTCTTATCTGTGATAAAAAAAATTAACTATGAATCTATCATACAAGCTATGGATGAAAAGGAATAGACCAAATCATAAATAAATAGATAAAGGTAGGTGTTTACCCTTGCAATCGATTCAGGAGAAGGTGTTCCCAACATATCAGTCATCAAATCCAATTGGTGAACTACATTCTTCCCAGGAAAAAGAGGCTTTCCTGTTAATAGCTCCGCAAAGATGCAGCCAATGCTCCATATATCAATAGCTGGAGTGTACTGAGTAGTAAATGTAAGTAGACATACTTTAGTATACATTGTGTTGGTCAAGAAACTGCAAAGGGTACATATTAATATATAGCCTTCTATTACTACTTTTACATCAGCATAATGATCATGAACATTAACAATAATACAACCTTGGAGAAAAATGATCCACACAGTTCAGGAGCCCGGTACCATCTTGTAGCAACATAATCCTACAAGAATAGAGTTTAGGAATCTATTATTATCTTAGATAATCTGAGCACATTCATAGAAATATAATGGCATAGTAAATATCAAAAACTGCATGAGAGATACTTACTGTCCAAAATATAGCTGTTGGAGTGTCATTGAAGGCCACTCTTGCGAGACCAAAGTCACAGATCTTGAGCTTGCAGTCAGCATTTGCTAAAATATTTTTTGGTTTCAGGTCCCGGTGAAAGACATTGGCTGGAAAAAAATTAGTGGTATCAGTTATTGGAAGTTTACAAATGATGACTTTTCATTCACCACCAACGTCATGGCAGTGATGAGGTAACTGAACAAAGTATCATGCATATAATCCCTCTGTCCGGAATTAGTTGGCCACTTTCTACATTTAAAATGTCAAATAAGTTCTTCAAATTTGTTGGTTACTCGCTCATTCAAGTCAACAATGCTCATACTCTATCTCTGGTAAATTTCACACAATTTAACATTATTTCTTTGTTGAACATAGAAAAGGGCCAATTAATTCTGAACAATCAGAAACAAGAATGTGGACAACTAACTTCGGACAAAGGGAGTATATTAAATGAAAAGCAAAACCATCAATGACACAACCTGTATGTATGTACTTTAACCCTCTGAGAAGCTGATAAAGGAAAAACTGATAATGTTCTGGAGTCAAATCATCGTTCGCTTTAATGACTTGATGAAGATCAGATTCCATTAGTTCAAAGACTACATATATGTCCTTGAATTCCCTTCTAGAAGGAGGTAGCAATATATGCTTTATCTCCACAATGTCTGGGTGCCGAAGAAGTCTAAGAAGCTTAATCTCCCGAAGGATGCGTGTAGCATCAGAAACATGTTCAAAGATATCATTTATCTTTTTGATAGCCACTTTTTCCCCAAGGTGTGTATCATATGCAGAACAGACAACACCATAGCTACCTTTTCCAATTACTTCCTCTACTCTATATCTGCTCCCTTCACCATACTCTGTGAAGAAATCTACTTCCGCAGATGACTGCAAGATGATTACATTAAATTAAAACACCATTAAATACAGAGCTTTCTAAGATCTTGCTTCTCAATAGCCACATGCATGGGCATGAATGCTTACAATCAAATATTCGAAATAAATATTACATGTGCATCTTTTGGGCACAACAGAAGGAATGTCCTTCAAAATAAATATTATGCAGGATAACAGCATAATTGTGGGGTTGTGCCCTCGTAAGGATGAGCTTTGAAGTCTTAGTTTAGTCTGGAGCACTCATATAATCTGTCTTTGACTACTACTATGTTTGGAAATATATATGACCAGCTTGGACTGATGGAGCCTGAATGCAAAAAACACTCTTCTCCACATAAGCATTGCAATATTAAGTACAGCCCAACCACAACCATATTTAAACAGATGGCTTTCTATCCTTTCACTATCATTCACTTCCTCCGTCCCAAAAAGAACTTTCGATGTGAAAATAACATTAGTTGTCAGAGTATGTTGAAAGGTGCTATATATTGGAAAATGACTAGTACTTAATAAGATGTGGGGTAGAGTTTATGTTGGTTAGTTAAGGGGTGAAAGTGCCTTACCAAATTTATGTTGTTCGAAATTTTCTGAAAAAGGTAATGGGAGATGAATTTGGGACAACCAAAGTGGGAAAATGATTTTGGGACGGGGGAGTATCTTCTACCAAAGCAAACCCCTTCACATTCTATCCCTTTACAAAACGTGCTACACGGTCCGACACCTACATCCTTCATCGCAGTACTAAGAATCGAATACTCTAATCTAATCTAAAAGTTCACAATAATGGGTTGGAGTCCAACTGCAAAAAATCTTATGAGAGAAACCCCATATAAACTAAGCTGTAAGGCACAAGAATTTGTACCCACTACCCAATGAAGAAATGAGATAGAGTCCCCACTATTTTCAATCTGCAGCTTATGTGATCAGCACATCAACTGTGCCTCTAATAATTTGGACAGAAGAATTGACAAATGGGATTCACATAAATTGTCTTCCAAGTACTGTAAACTAAGCTGAAAGCAGATACACTCATTACCTTTTTGCGCTGATCAGGCTGCATATTCCAGAGACAGTATAGAGAAGCAGCAAATCTTAGCTATCAATATCAGAGGCCAAATTACCAAATGAAGCAAAAAAAAAGTTCACTTTCAACCCACCCAAAAAAGGTTCAACCTTTTTTAGGATCAAATCCCCAAAACCCCCCAAGAAAATAGTAATCAGAACAGAAGAGAGCCCAGGGTAACTACTAAGGTGAAAAGAGGAAGCCCCAAATCGGGATGCCCAAAAACGGTAAAGAAAAGATTTTTAGAATGATGGATAAGGGGGAATCTTGATTGGGTTTGAGCCGGAGAGTGAGTGTGTGGGTCAGGAGATTCTACGCGCAATAAAAAGAAGAAGAAGAAGAAGAAGAAGAAGAAGAAGAAGAAGACATGATGGTATTGAATACAGCTGCGATTAGGAGTGGTCCAGCGAAGAAAGGAACAGGTGGCTGTGGAGACAAATTAATGGCTTTGTGAGTTTGCAAAGTGCTGTGGGGAATATGAATATCAATGCGCAGCTTCGCGAGAGAGGGAAGGGCATATCTCTAGATCTGGAGAGAGAGAATATATCTCTTATCTCGCGTTTGATCTTCTTCCAATGTGGACTGGTTTTTCCCTTCTTTTTTTTTATTCGGGGTAATTTTCCTTCTTTTTTTTTCTTCCTTTTTTTTGCGCCGGCGGCCTATATTCTCGGACCTCGGGTTAATCCGTACTAGGTACCAAGGTTTGGACTTTGGAGTTTGGATAGACCATATAGACTATACGAGTAATACCGGCCTATTTGACATTCTTTCTCTTAAAAAAATTATCCACTAAACTTCAATTTCAATTATGGTATGTTTGGGAACATGGATTTAGATTTTAAATTTGGATTTAGCTCAAATTTAATGTTAGAGAAACTTACAAATTTTGAATTTGGATTTGAATCAAATTCTTTTCATTCATAACAAAGTTTAATTTTAAATCCATCCGCCTCCCCTTGTCATTTGAAATTTAAGATTTCAAATTTTGGAATTGAAATACATGAATTAAAATGAAATCCTAGTTGCCAAATACTACATTATTTGTTTGGGTTTACAATATTTGACTAAATTTATTTTTAATATATATTTTATTAACAAATTAGAACAGAATTTAAAAAAACTTCACATAATAAAAAACTATATCAAAAAATTGGGAGAACTTTATATATAGGAATAAAAAATCATGAAAATACTAAAATAGGACTCGTAT
The DNA here is from genome assembly GCA_900332095.2 of Cuscuta campestris. Taxonomy (NCBI): domain Eukaryota; kingdom Viridiplantae; phylum Streptophyta; class Magnoliopsida; order Solanales; family Convolvulaceae; genus Cuscuta; species Cuscuta campestris. The sequence continues at coordinate 1,675,044 of OOIL02002010.1, read as the reverse complement.
GTTTTTTAAGACCAAAATAAGAGTTCAAACTATCATTGTTACATTGTCACACTCACTACATTGTCACATCATAACTGCCACACTATCATCACCTCGGTCACCAAAATGTCGTCGCGGATCACCGATGATTGACTAATCACACTCACGTGTCTTAGGACTCCTATTTTAGTATTTTCATATATTTTTTACTCCTATTCGGGGAGATTTTTTCAAAAGCTTTACGAAACAAGAGGTGACATGATTATATTATTTTATCAAATGAGTAACAAAAATAATGAAAGAAAGCAAATGAAAATTGACCCTATAAATACTAAACATGTAAATCAATTTGATTCGGAGGAGCAGTGGCAGATCCAGGATTGCAAATGACTAGGGATATTATAGTAAGGTGGGGATTCGGAGGAAGTGCTCTTGAAATTTGTTTTTTAAGGTACTTTTAAATTATGATGAAAATCTAATTTTATATCAAACAAATTTAAAATAAGTCAAACAAAATGTTTTAAAAGTTTTAGAATATAATACTAAATGAATTGCATAGTATTAAGTACGTAGTATATTAAATATCACTAGAGTATTAAAATTACTTTACTTTTATATTCTATTTAAATATATATTTTTTTGTATTACTCCCTCCGTCCTAAAACTATCTTCCCTGTTACTATTCACACGGTCAAACTTAAATCACTTTCTTTACCTATTTTCGTTAGCAATTTGATAAAATAATATAGTCTTGTCGCCTCTTGTTTTGTAGAACTTTTGATGTAGTTTTTAAATATATAAATTTTAATTTTTAATTTTACACTTACAATCAAATAAATTGAATTGAAAATAAAGTCGGTCAAACCTCGTAAACACAAACGGGAAGATAGTTTTAGGACGGAGGGAGTAATTTTTTATTTGACTGGGGCAAAAGAAGTATTTTGTCTAGGGGCATACTTTTATTTTTATAAGATTTTTTTATTCTTACACTATATATTTTAAAAAAATGAGCAAGGGAGAGGTGTTCCCCCGAGTCAAAGCAAGGTAGATCTGTTAGTGGGAGGAAGTACAAAAACAACTTAGTTGGGTCCCGCAATAGTAGGGTGTGAGAAGGATGTATGTATGCACACCTTGCTTCTACCCGAAAATGAAGAGGTGGTTTCTAAGAGACCCTAAGTCCACACAACACCACAATAAAAGATCACAGAGATACATAGAGTAGAGAAATCACAAATCACAAAGAGACAAATATTAAGCTAAAATTAACAAAAGAAAGCATTGCAAGCAAAGATACTAAGCATACAAAGCACACAAAAAAGAATGTCGTAACTACCACCTAGCCAGAAACACCTACCAACCACCATAATTCTAGTTTTCACAATGCTCATATCTAAGGCCATATCAGTAATAAGAACAAGAAGTCATAAATCTTGTCCAATCATCTCCTTCCAATTCTTATTTGATCTACCCCTACCCCTACCCCCACTAAACCCACCAACGTAATCCTCTCGCATCTCAGGATTGGAGCGTCCACCATCTCACATGTCCAAACCACATGAACCTAGATTCCTTAAGCTTATCTTTCACTAGCGCCACGCCCACACGTCCTCATATAACCTCGTTCTAAATATATCCATCATCGTCTGTCCGCTTATCCAACACAGCATCTGCATCTTTGCTGCATGCAGCTAGGGAACAAGGGTTCTCTTAACTGCCGAGCACTTTGCATCATACAACGTAGCACGTTTGACCACTGATCGATAGAGCTTACCTTTTATCCTAACCAAAATCTTATTATCACACATCACCCTTGAAGCCAGCCTCCACTTAGCCCAAGCCGCTCCAACACGATGCGCAACATTTGTCTAAATCATCATCCGTGTGAATGACAAAATCAAGATACCAAAACTTGTCTAGCTTAGGCAATGAGTGAGATTCAATCCTTACTTCCACCCCTGATTTTATCTCACGATATGAAAAAAGACATTTCAAGTATTCGGTCTTGGTCGTACTCAGTTTAAATCTTTTGAATTCTAGTGAAAGGCACCAAAGTTCCAACTTTTCGTTTAGTCCCTCGTGATAAATACAATATCGTCAAGAAAAATCATGCACCACTAGACCTTTCTTGAACTCTCGCATCAGAATATCCATCACCACAGCGAACAACATGGGCTAAGGGAAGACCTTTGTGTAATTCCACCTCTACCCGCCAGGGAAAGACTCAGAGTCACCCACGACAGTCTTTACCCTAGTCCTTACTCCGTTGTACATATCTCTGACTACATTAAAGCAAGCAATCGAAACCCCTCTCGAATCAAGGCTCCTCCGCAAGACTTTCCTTGATACTCTATTTGTATGCCTTACCTAGGTCAATAAACACTACATGAAAGCCCTATACTTTTCTATCGGCCTCTTTGTAGGGGGTGAAAGGCCACTGTGATTGATCTATCAGGCATGAAACCACACAGGTTCATATGGAAAAGGACATATTAGCTAGAGAAGGAGTACTGCTAGTCACTCTAAGCGTACCCCAGATACTCTTGGAGAAGACAGTAAAGGTGATGGTTCACAAGAGTGTGCAAAATGAAGAGCAAGTGCTGCCTGAGTTCATGACCGAAGATGGAGAAGACTTCTCATCTTCAGAGATGAACTAAGTGTTTATCATAACACCAAGGCTTTTTTTGTGAATGATTGGGTACTTTTTTTGAGTTTTGAATTTTGTAAATGCAGCATACAAGTAGTGAAAAGTGGGAAAGTAAGTCCTTGACTTTTTTTGTTTCAACATCAATGCAGCTACTCGAAATGTACTTCAATCATTTTTGTTTTACTACCACTCACATTATGTACCTTAATGAACTACTTAACTAGACAAGTAAATTGAATATTCATCGTTGTTGTGTTTGTGCTACAAGTGTGTGCAATTACGCATGAAAATGCAAAAATTTAAGAAAGAGTGTCTTCACTTTCCACTCCATGTGATAAAGCAAGCCTGGAATCGCTTGGGGCACGCCAGCCCCTCGTCAATGACACTAGAGTGGTTGTCCATCTCAACACCTAGCTGCTCTTCATCCGATTTGCTCTCAAAGCTTCGCATCTGCTCATCCTCCTTCTCGCTTTCCTCATATTAGCGGCCAGCGATGACTCAGCCAACTTTAGAACTAGTCTCATCTGACTCGCTCTCTCCGTCCTCACGCTCTAGAGGATCAGTTTCTCTCTCTCTGTTCTCAAAGCTCCGATCTTCAGAGTTCATCCTTTGAAAATGAAGCTTAGTCTCATGGATTAGAGATTCATAATGAAAATCAACACGATCGATATGAAGGTGGGGGGATGAAGATTAGATCTAGGATTTTGTGAGAGAGAAAATTTACAAAGACACAAAGAGAGTGTGAGAAGGAGAGATGCAGAGACGGTGGGAAGGAGAGACGCCGAGACCTTGAGAAGGAGAGGCACATAGAAGGGTGAAGATCTAGATCTGGGGTTTAGAGAGAGGAGGCCGGCGAAAAGTGGAGATAAGTTTTTGTGGCGTAAATGTGGAGATAAGGTGGTGGTTAGCGTAAAAAGTTAAGGTGAGAGTATTCTAGTCATTCACATCCTTTTTTAGGGTGTAAGAAAATAGTTTTAGAACAGAAAAAGTAAGGTGATTTTAGAATGGAGTTAATAGTTATAGAATGGATAAAGCTATATGTACCCCAAGATTTGTACCCCAATTTGTACAACGCATGTTTGCACTTTTATTTTGTGTCAGTGAAATGCTAGAGTGATAGTTCACACGGGCACAAAAGTGTTAGTGCAATTTTTTTTAACGCACCAACATTTTGTGTCAGTGTTGACTATTAAAATGTTAGTGTATACCTTTGGTGTATCTTTGGGGTACATTTTTAGTTTAAGTATAGCATGGCTGTAATAGAATTGATTGCCTAGTTTGTTCGCCTTTTCTTTGGGATAAATTTATTTGTACCCCAAGAATTTGTACTCTATTTTGTACACTGCCGGGATGCATTAATATTTTGTATTGGTGTAATGCTAATTTTTGTTAACGCACCAACACTTTGTGTCAGTATGAACCATCAAAATATTGGTATATACTTTTCATCCATAAATAAGGTACAAATTTTGGATACATGTAGCATCCACCTTTTCTTTGAGATGGAAAGTGCCATGCTACCTTGTCTTTATATGCACAAGTATTATTCTAGTGAGAGAAAGAAATTTCCGGGTGCGTTATAATTCGTAAAGGTTTCCACAAGTCTTTGTGACATCTCTTTATCTTTGCTGACTGGCGTGACTGCTGTAAGTTCTACTACTTTTTCCTTGGAAGTATACCATACCATTCATGTTTCCTGAATCTTGTTTGGTGAAGTTTTAAATTTCCAGCTCCATTGAGCTTGGATTCTTACCAAGTGCCAGCAAGGTTTTAGGGGGGCAAGAATTTGTACTGTATATCATTTGTATACCAATAATGCTAGATTCACAGATGTATGAGAAAAGTGGAAAGCTTGGGTGGATTTTGAGGCCAAATCTCGTGGTTCAGTGGTGGTTTAAGCTGTTGATTTTTGGGGTTTTTCTTGGAATCTTGATTGTTTGGGGTATTGATGGTGGGAATATTCGTGTCCTTGTGGGTTCTTTGCACAAAGATTTTTCAGTTTTCAAAGTCAATAATAGCTCTGCAACTTTTAGACCCACCTTCAAAGATTTCTCCTTTGCCAATGTTTCACTTTTGCCCCATTCTGATCTTCCCCCGCTTGATCTCAGCCATACATTTAATGGAAGGGCGGTTTTGAACAATAGTGCTGAGTTAATGTCAGATTTGGCTGTCAAAGATGAAGCTTTTCTAGAGCCTTTGAGTTGGATCTCTACTGAGTTAGAGGCAAATTATTCCTCAAATCTCTTTGAGAGGTGGATGGCTCCAGGCCCGGAGTCGAAAACCGTGGATATAGCGATTCCGGGTTTGGACGGTAGCCCGGGTATTGAGCTGTCGACTGGGTATGTTCATGAGTTCTTCTTCCAGGCACTGGATGAATCAAAGAAGCCACTCTGTTTGGGTGGTGACTATTTTGAGACTGATCTCTCTGGTGAGAGATGGAAGTCTAGGCCCCCAATCCAAGACCTTGGCAATGGCACATACAAGTTTTCCCTTCAAGTCCACCCCGATTTCGCGGGGGATTACAACCTCACGGTGATCCTGTTGTTCCGGCACTACGAGGGGCTGAAGTTTTCCCCCGAGAGATTCGCCGTCGACCGGGTCCTCCGCGTGGTCCCCGTCAAGTTCACCAACAAATCCTCGGGTGAGCTGCCCGAGATCTCGCGGTGCACGAAGTCGGATTTCGGTCGAGATGTTTGGTCCGGGCGGTGGACGCGGCACGCCAAGAATGAGACTTGCGGTATCGGCAATGACGGACGGTTCCGGTGCCAAGACCCAAAGTTTCCGTGCCCGAAGCCTTGGTGTGACGGTCCGTTGGGCTCGTTGGAGAGCAACGGGTGGGTGTACACGGCCCATTGTTCGTTCAAAATGTATTCGGGCGAAGAGGCGTGGGACTGCCTGAGCAACCGGTGGATCTTCTGGTGGGGGGATTCGAATCACGTGGACACCATCCGGAACATGCTCAACTTCATCCTCGGACTACCCGAAGTGAAGTCCGTTCCGAGAAGGTACGACACGAACATAACCAACCCCAAGAACCAATCCCAAACGGTCAGATTCACGAGCATCTTCAACGGGCACCACAACGAGACCGCGAACTACCTGGGGCTGAATTCGCTGTCGAATTCGGAGTACCGAAAACTGCTGAAATCCTATTTTTCAGGAAATGTGGTCCCAGACACGGTCATCATGAACTCGGGCCTACACGACGGGGTGTACTGGCACAACCTGAGGTCATTCATCAAGGGCGCGAACCGGGCTTCGGATTTCTGGGGAGAGATTGTGGAGGGGGTGAGGGGTAGGGGGTTGGCCGCACCGGAGATGATATACAGGACCACGGTGGCGACGGGCGGGTACGCCCGAAGACTGGCATTCAACCCGCACAAGATGGAGGCGTTCAACGGGGTGGTTTTGGACAAGTTGAGGGCCCGCGGGGTGCTGGGCCGGGTGGTTGACGGTTTCGACATGACCTATCCGTGGCACTACGACAACCGGTGCAACGACGGGGTCCACTATGGCCGTGCCCCGCGCAAGTTCCGGTGGCGGGACGGCCAGATCGGGCACCAGTACTTTGTAGACCTCATGCTCTGCCATGTGCTGCTCAATGCTCTGTGCACAAAATAGTACTTATCGTCTGCTCTTAGGATGTTTATTATGAGTTTATATATATACAGCCACTCAACTGGTCACTGAACGGTCTAACTCCGGTCGGGTGTGGGATTGGTTTAGAACATCGGGTGACCGGTGGAGTGGCTATATAAACTCACGAATATTATGGGATGTCATTTATTGAATCGATTTTTTTTTCCGCAATTGGGCTTATTGTATTGCGAATTCTACCAGTGCAAAGGGGAAGAAATACATTATTCTTTTGTTTGTATAAATGCAAGTTTTCTCTTTTGAAAAGCACAAAACGTACTTCACTCAGTTTACTGCCTGATGCATTTTGACTTGTGGTGTTGGAGTATTTCAAATATCTTATTCGATTCGGCTAATGATTCTTAAGTGACAGGATTACTGGACGAACATAAGTCGTGTATTTAGGAGCCGAGGCCGGCCAAATACTCCTTTGTTATGGCTATTGATAAACACAACCACCACACCTGATAAAATGGACCAAAATTGAGAAAAAATATGGATGCTACTTGAATAATGAATGGATCATTAATGGATTGGGTCGGATACGGGTGCACATTTTCTCACCCGTCACCTGACTCATCACCCGACCCACTCTGTCCATCCATGTATGTATATCAAATTTTTATTCCGTCCCAATTTAAGTTGTCTGTGTTTACTGTTCACATGGTCAAATTTTAACCACGTCTTCACCCAGTTTCGTTCCGATTTGAGAATATTGGAGTGTATAATTTTGTCAGCTCTTATTTTTTAAAACTTTTGATATAATTTTTTTATTTCCATACTAATTTTCAAATAAATTGAATTCAAAATAACTTCAGTCAAAACTCGTAATTAACAATAGCAATTTAAATTGAGATGGAGGGAGAATCAATTTGCATATTATAATGTTAGGCTCACGCACAACTTGAAAATCATTTTTTAAAGATAAAAATAGCACTTTATTAATCAATTAAAAACAGAATTACAAAATCTCGAAGCCTAGAGTCCCAAACACCACAAGGAGACTCAACTTTTCGAAAAAGAATACGAGCCACACCACATTGCCAGAACGACGAACAAACAAAATTAAAAGATCAATCTGAAAGTTGGCCAACCGAGCACTACAATCGGCAATCACAGATCCAAAATATGATAATTTGTTCACAAGACGTATACGTAGTATATAATTTTATAAAAATTAAAAAGAAAAGCAAGTTCTCTTCGGTTAGTGTACGACATTTCAATTAAAAATCAGACTTTGGAAGATTCTAACTAGACAAGTTCAAAATGTCAGACACAGCAAAATGCTTCAATTCCCATCAGCATTTTTGCACTACCATTTTTGTCCAAACTTATACACTAGTATATATAATCTGAGACTGTACAGGAGAAGAATCTCGGGCAATAGGGCCAACCCAATGCACACGAGAAGCTAGAAACAAAGATATGAATCATGCATCACGGATCAAATTTACAGAAATTACAATTTTGATGAACCTTTAATTCTCATGAGTATCTTGTGCTGCTGGATCTATCTTGATTATAAGCGGCTGGTTGAGATTTGCACTAGGGGCTGCTGCTGCTGCTGCTGCAACAATGGGTAGCTGGGGTGATTCCAATATGTCATCGACATCCTCATTTTCAGCCAATGCTTTTTCTAGAGCAGCCTTTGCAACTCTTGTAACACATATTATTAAAATCACTGCAATGTATGTAAAAAAAAAGGCTTAGAGTGTGATTGATAAAATACCGAGAATGATAAAAACTGTGTTTACTTGTTTAATCAAATGAGACAGGAAATTGGTGGATCTTGGCACCCATAAAGAGTTAAAAACGGCATCCTGGTTTAAAAGTGAACACATGTACGACTAAGTCTTAGCACTTACCAGACACCAAAAGGCCCAAGGCAATAAATACCTGCACCATTTCAAGCAATCAGATGTTAAAAAAAAGACTAGCAACAGAATGAACAGTTTGAATAAAATATTTGAACTTTGTATGCCAACAAAACCTAAAATCAAAGTTAGCAGTTCTAGTACAATCTCAACAGAACCCCATCCCATGTCTGCCCACAGACATAAAAAACTTAAACAGCAAGCTTATAAGGAACTTCGTGACCATATAAATATGAATTGTAACTGGCCTTACCCAACGGGTTTTAGAAAATTCACCCCAACCGTGTGTTACATCAGAAAGATCCTTCAGAGTGGTTCCAACATACACCAGTGCAAAAGTAATTGGCTGCAATATTGAGATTAAACACAACTCTTAAAAGCGAAGAATCTATTAGGCATGAATGGAAGAGCTAACAGCCCGTTTGATAAGCAAGAGTTCGTTTTCCTTTCCTGATGGCCTGATGAATTCACAAAACAAGACACATTCCAGTATTTGGTAGACAGAGAATATGGTAATTTCTTTTCCACACAATGGGAACAATCAGATGTGGTCAGACAGAGTTTCTTCTATACGCCCTCTGTGTCATAAAACACTTAACTTTTTTGGACGTCCCAAAAAAAACTTCGCACTTACTTTATTCCCTGTTTTGGTAATGAATATCTTGATCATAATATATCTCTCTTGTCTAAACAAATCCTAACCAACATTTTCTACTTTTCAACAACTTTTTTACTCAATGAAAGTCATACCGCAATGTTTTTATGGGCAGAGGGAGTATATTTCAGCATCACCACAAACATGTACCATTTTAGGTCATACGGAGTAATACTCTATTAATGATATACTTAGTACATCATAAATTATTTATACTTAAATTATATTTTAGCCCCTGTTATACACACTTGTTTTGGTTTTGTCCTTGTATTTTTTTCAAATTAGTCCATGTAAAATACTTCTTTCTCAATTGGTCCTATAATTAGTCTGTTGTACTTGTTCCGTGTTGGGTGGTCAAAAGGACGTCCCTTGTATATGTTTTTATAAAATATTGTGAACTGGTAATGTTGTAAGTCATTAAACCCATAGTAGAATAACATTATTATTGCCATTGTCATTGCGATTATAATGTTCTCAATATCTGTATGAACAATTTGGTGATTACGATTATTCTTCCGTTACAATTCCAAAGCAAACCAAATAATAGAACAAAAATAGAATTTTAATCATTCTTTGTCCTCCACACTCCACAAGTCCATATATTCATTTCTTATTGAGTTTAAATATTATTACTCACACATTCTCTTCCGAAAGCCAAATGAATTACAAAAAATGATTCTCATCCTAATCTTATTCACATGTTACAAGAATCAACAACATATTTTCTTTCATAAACCAATTTGGCCTTAGAACTTTCAGGTGTGACACCCATATACTCCCTTCATCCTGAAATAAACTTTATATACTACCTATTTTCGTTTTGTGTAAAAATAAAATAGTCATGTACTCATGTCAACTCTTGTTTTATACAACTTTTGATGTAGTTTTAAAATATGTAAATTTTATAATTTAATTGTACACCATTTTTTCTGAGAAAAATGTAAACCAATACTTAGATAAATTTATTTGAAAATGACTTCAGCCAAACATCAAACATTGTAAACATTTTTTGTCAAGTTTATTAAAGGACAGAGGGGGTATATATCACCAGTCCATTATGTTTATTCGGATTCTAATATCCGAAAGAAAATTGTACTACATGTAAGCCTAATAGTGACAACCTCTTCCATATACAGTATTGCAAATTCTATCTAATTGTGGTTATCCAAATATGAAATTGCTATTCAGGAAACTCAAATTCAAGCATTGGGCATGCACAAAGGATTTAACCTTTGATCACAGGAAAAGTCTTCTACCACTGCAAACTCGTGTTCAAGGACTTTAAGCCTTATTTATGTAATTATGTTCCAAAAGAGGTCTCACTCAAGAAGGCAAGAAATCTCAAACTCACTGAAAAGTTCGTCTGAAAAATGAATTTTAAATGAAGTATCTAAACAACATATGATATCAGCTCAAAATAGTGCGGTACATGTCTACTTGATATGGCTTACTGGAGGATGAGTAAATAGGCACAAGGATTATGTGGCTATGAAAAAAAGAATTTTTAAAAAAAATGGTTCTGACAAATAGCATATATAAGTGACATGCATATACAAAAATGTGAACAAAGATGAGGGTAGACAATACCATCATTCCCAGCCATGAAGCCAGCACATATTCCACAATAGGAACAGGAGTCACGGACAAGAGGTAGTTGAGCATGTTGAATGGAAGTAGAGGAACGAGGCGTAGAAGCAAAACGATCTAAAAATGAGACATGCAGTTAGACCCTCCTTACTAAATTCCTGTTATACTCCCATTTCAAATTTTCACAAAATGCCAAAGGCAAAAGATGAGTTATATGGTCCAAGCATTCACTTACCTTAAAGCCAGATCTTCTAATTGCAATTGCAACAGCACGGAACTGGGGATAGTCTTTCAGCTTGGAGGTAACAAATGACCTTCCAATCTGTCAAACCCATGAAATTAAATAGTGAGCGGAGAGAACTTATAAGTTCCAATCAGATTAATGTTTCTCATTTAAAATTACCAGCATTTAAGAAAAAATAGGCAATCAAGAATAGTTATTCCTCAGGATACATAGAATGATAGAATATGAGTGCCTCATATGGGGATAGTCTTTCAAATTGGTGGTAACAAATGACCTTCCAATCCCAAACCCAACTTTTTTTTTGCAGAACAAAATCACTGACTTACCGTTCTCCCAAGAAGGAAAGCTGCTGCAGCACCAATTGTCGCGCCAATAGAATCCGCAACAAAACCAACAGGTAACCCAAACAGATAACCACCACCTAACTGAAAGATATTCCACACACTGGCTTGAGTTTAATTACTGAGACAAGGGTAAAAGAAAAACTGTGGCAAGAACTCAGATACGGAGTAAGGTTTAAGAAAAAAAATCATAATGAGTTAGGGAAAAATAAATAATACATCAGAAATAAGGAATCACTCGCAGATTACAAGCTAACCTTTTATTTTCCAGGTCAATTGAGTTAGCTTTTATAGTAAAACTTATTATGCTCTGAAAACCTGTAACTCACCGTAAGTATTGAAGCAGGGACTGCCAAAACTGTTAGAGGAATGTATGCAACAGCCCTACAAAATGACAAATCAAAAGTGAATTTAACAAGAGAAAAGGCAGCCCAGATCAGCATCGATAAAGCAGCAATTTCTGGAGTGAAGGCGATATACAATAAATTGCAGATTTAAGTGATACTTACAAGACAAGAGGACCCCAAGGACCAAGATCATCTTTAACCCATAACAAAAAATCTTTCAAAATCTGCAATAGCAAAATGTTTTCAGCATTTGAATGATCATGACACCAATATTTGTCAACTTAATGTTCTCAAACAATTGAAAATTCTATCAGCATTACATGGAGACTGAAGAGCACATGTCCTCTAATGAGAAACTTGAACTCTCCAAGTTACAAAGCCACTCCCACAAGTCATTATTTGATGAAAATGGTCCAAAGCCCAGAAACAAAAAGGAAAGGAACCAGGCATACAAGCCGTAACATATGGTTAAAACTTACAATCCAATTCCACAATCAACTACTCGTAATTAGTAAAAGTTTTCTTTTTGGTAGTCCTCATTAGCTAAAGTTTAGGAATTGCTTCTCTAGGAGGTTATCTTCTCCAAGTTTAGTTAAACATATTTGATAGAATTTCAGGTTACTAGGAGACAACAACAACAACAACCCAGTTAAATCCCACAAGAGTACCCAGACCCCTCCCACACACATGCGTCTGGAACGGGGATGAGCTTTCATCTCTCCGACAAAGGTTTCTCTGGGGGCCGAGTTGTAGCTTTCAACGTCACAAACTGATTGACGATGAAGTAATTAATTTCTTCGCGTCTATCAAATCTCTAGGTAAAACTATTATTCCATCACACCCCAAAGCCAAAAATGGTGAAATATTGACTCCATCGGAGATGATGGAAAATTCAGGTTACTAGGAGAATTTGGTGAAAATGGAAAGAGGCACCAAACGCCCAACGGAGTGAGGTATTTTTTATATGCATAAACAATCAAGATAATCTTAATCCAATAGTATAACTGTATAAGCTCACTCAGAATAAAACAATGAGCCCAATCAACAACCCACACCGAATTGTATACAAAAAAAAAGCCTTTAGCAGAACAAAGGAGATCCAAATTAACTATTAAGCACATTAAAAAAATCCCTGATCACTCAACAACAATCAATAAACCGATACGATAACACTGAAAATCTAAGAAAACACCAAAACATGAAATTCAATCATGACCTTTTCAACGGGAAGAGTGAGGCAAGCTGTGGTAATGGCCGCAATGAGTAGTAGGAGAAGGGTGATTTTGAAAAGGGAGACCCTACTGAAAGCCATCGAGAGCCTCTTGCGCAAAGGCCTGCACTCCTCTTCGTCCTCTTGGGCCTCTCGAATGGCTTGTTTAGAACACAACCGCGGCCTCAAATTCACCCCTTCCCCTAAATTTGCCAGATTTTCGATCTCGGCAACGCAGTTTAAGAACTAAAAGTGAAATCCGAGAATCAAATGAAATACTACGTAAATGTTAAAGATCGGAAACCCATTTAGCGAAAAATTGAAAATTCTTTGTTTCCTATATCAAAGCAGCAAACGCGAACAAATGATTCTCCTTCTTCTTGACGGAAACATGAAGAACTTGTGAGTTTCTGCGTAGTGTTGAGAGACAGTTTTCTTACGGTTAGGGCCTCGGGGTTCCGTGGCGGTGAAAACCTGCCAAGCTGAGCTATGGATGACAGACTGGTAGTGTTGGCTAGGGGTTTTCTTATTTTATTTTTAATTTTAGTTTTTGAAAAAAAAAATGCATAAAGACTTTTACTCCTTCCTTCCGTCCTTAAATATATCTAACATTTGTTTTTTCAGCAGTCTCAGAAACTTTTGTTTAATTCTACGTTTTCATTGGTTATTTGATAAAATAAAATATTCTTGACATTTCTTATTTCGAAGAACTATCTATGTAGTTTTTGATATGTAAATTTTATTTTTTATTTCTATAACAATATGTAAATAAAATGAATTGAAAAAATTTGATATTTTACCTCAGTAATTGAAATGTGAGACATATTTAGGGACATAGGTAGTATTTTTTTATAAGAAAAAATTATCTCAAATAATCTCACTTTTTCACGTTTTTTCAAAAATAATCTCACTTTTACTATCACCAAAAATAATCTCACATTCCCGTATGTGTGCGAATTTTGGGTCGTCGTTAAAAAACTAACGGCCACTTAACGAAATTTTTAAGAAAATGCATGTTTTCGGAAATAAGTTAAAGGTGAGATTATTTTATGCGAATTTACTTTTTATTTTTTTAAGTTTAAATTTAAAATTAATATTTTTAAATATGTAATAGTACACTTTTGTTAGAGATTGTCTAACGATTTACAAATTTTGTTTTTTGTTATGGGAAAATATAATATTGAATTATAAAGAATAATTCAGAGTATCAATCGAGAAAAGAAAATGCAATACAAAAAAATTGTAGTGAGTAATAAAAATTTATTAGGGCCGTTTTGGAGAAAACAAATATTGTGCCATTTTCACAACTTTTGAATTACTATTTTGTTTTTATTAGTTTCACTCTAAAAACACTTAAATATTTTATTATTTTTAAAAAAATAACTGAAAAATACTTTTAAATTTAAGTTAGAAATTAAAAAAAAAAAAAGAAAAAAAGAAAATTTACCTAAAATAATCCCACCTTTCATTTATTTGTAAAAAACATGCATTTTTCAAAATTTCCGTTAAGTGACCGTTAATTTTTTAACGACAACCCAAAACTCGCATGCATGCAGAAAGGTGAGATTATTTCCAGTGACACTGAAAAATATGATTATTTTTTTAAAAGCATGAAAAGGCTGGATTAATTTAGATAATATTTCCTTTTTTATAAAGGTTGAAGCATAATTTTTCCTTGATAGGCTTGTAACCCCCAGTAGATGGGATCCGAATTTCATCTCTCTAAAAAAGTATTGTGTAATAACTCCATGTACTCTTTTCATGCATTATTAATAACAATTGGACGATAGGTATTCCCACCTACAGTCCTCCCCGTCAATCTTCGTTTCTTCACTCCTTTCAGTATCTAAACTCACCAAACCACTCTAAACCTAGTCTAAAGTACATGATATATTTTGGCCCATTACAAGTTACTTGATATATTTTGGCCCTAATCTGATTTCTTAGAGTACGGAGAAACAGAGTCGCATGTCGAGATCTTCGATAGAGGCCGAATAACGAGCTCTCTTAGCGGCAGCGGCGGAAGTGATGTGGCTCTCCTACTTATTTGATATTTTAAAAATCAAGCTTCCCCTCCACATCTTTTTTGTGATATGTGATAATCAGTCAGCTATCTGTTTAACCAAGCATCCAGTTTTCCACAAGCGAATGAAACATGTGGGTATAGATTGCCACTTTGTCCGGGAACAGATAATTGCAGTTTATATGTTTCCTCCACTGAGCAGCTTGCGGATCTTTTAACAAAAGCACTGTCATCACCGCAACATTCAGCTTTGGTTTCCAAGCTTCTTCTCGTTTCACGGCATTAAGCTTGAGGGGGTATGTTAGACAGTTATGAAATTATTTGTAATTATGGTAGGAGTAATATTTTTTAGCATTAGAAGATTCCTAGTTGATATTGGGATCTCCTCTTATATAAACCACCTTGTACCCAATTATTCCTTGAGTGAAAATCATATTCAACAATAATAATAATAAATTATAACAACCATTGTTGTCATATTATGACAACAATAACCTACAGTGCTTCGTTCGAAAAATTGATGGTTGCTACTTCCCTAAATCCCCTTGCCCTCACCCAGCATTCGGCAAATTATATTATACATCCGGTTGTACCCAATTTTGGGTACAACCAAGAAATTATTCACTACTAGAATAAGTTGAATTAGTTGTCAATTTTAGTGAGAAGCCCGTAACCCTCGAAATGTTGTGTCGTTTACCCATCACAAACAATTTATATATTATTATGTCGGGTTAAGCAACGATAAAATGTGTAAATATTTTTGTACTTTTTTTTATAATTTTTAAAAATATAATTGTGAAGAATTTATTCAACAGCTGTAAATATAATTTGCACTAAATAGGACTAAAACATAATGACTTTCTTAATGTAGGACTTAAACTTTTTTATTCCCTAAATAGGACTTAATAATGACCTCGTGGGAGGAATAATGTCTAGTAATGATGGACATTTACTTAAATAATGACTACTTCATAATGACCAAAGGTCCTACATTGGGAAATAAAAATATATGGTCCTATATTGGGAAAGTCATTATGTTTTAGTCTTATTTAGGTAAATTTCTCAACTAATAATGTACTAGTGACGGCTTCGCCAACAAAACTTTAACACTATGTTTGGTTCAAGGAATTTGAAAGGGAAAAAAAAAGAAAATGAAGTGGAAAGTCATTTTTCTTATTTGGTTAGAAGGGAAAAGAAAGGAAAAAGTGGAAGGAAAAGAAAATGAGGAGGCAAAATGTACCAAGTGGAGAGAAAATCAAATTTCTTCCATTTTGGTGAGGAAAATGGGAGAAAGCCATTTTCTTTTCTTTTCCTTCCAAAATCCTTGAACCAAACATTGTGTAAGGGAAAGTAGAATAAAAATCCTCCTGTTTTGGCGAGGAAAATGAGAGAAATTCAATTTCTTTTCTTTTCTTTCAAATTTTCTTGAACCAAACATAGTATAAGCGGGCTTATGCGAGCCTAGTAATTCTTAATTTTTAAACTTTCATTTTTGTCGGTTGGGCCGTCACAATTCTAAATTTTTAAAGAACAATGCTACGTTCATAAACAGAATGATCACAAACTTCACAAACTTACCATTTATGGTTTAAATTTTCATTTTAAAATTACTTTAGACTATTTAAATTTTTTTATTGAAGTTCATAAATAGCAAGTTTGTGAAGTTTGTGACATTTTTGTTTGTGAATCTAGCATTTCTCATTTTTAAAACCACGCCTACTTGATTTTTCTGCACATTTGCCCGCCTTAACAAAAAGGGCTGGCCTGTTGCTATTCCAATTCTTCTTGGCTGGACTCTTATGATATGTTTGGTAACATGAATTTGGATTTCAAATCTAGATTTGACTCAAATTTCATGTTTGGGAAATTTAAAAATTTTGAATTTGGATTTGGGTCAAATTCTTCTCATTCATAACAAAGCTTAATTTAAAATCCATGCACCTTCCCTTGTCATTTGAAATTTTAGATTTTAAATTTTGGAATTAAAATGCATGAATTTAAAAAATGAAATGTTAAATTACTATCCTTCGATTAAAAAAACCAAAGGAAGTTACTGCTAACCGGCCTAAGTTCCTGTGCGGCAATTGAAGCTTTGCAGACAACAAGGTTCTCCGCACAGTGGATCGGAGACCACAAGAGTACTGTCCAGCGCGGCGACGATTTTAGCGAGATAACCAGGTTCTACATACCATTCTTTTTCAGTTTATCAATTAGGTTAAATGACATCTCTAATTTTTGAAGTGTATTTATATGATTTCATATTGAAGTGTAAGAAATCTGTGTTCTTTGTTGACTCTTGCTACTTTGAATTACCTCTTGGTGATTACATAAATTGATACTAAGAAATATTTTAGTTTGAAGTTATGCCCACCAAGTGTTTGATGAAATGCCACACTTAACAAGAAGGTGAGACAACAATATACTTTTGCGTTTTTTTAATATCTTTATACTCTGTTCTGTTTTTTGAACTGGTTTATACTTGAGTCCTTTTTTCTGGTTTTGTTTTGGTTCACCAAGTGTTTGATGAACTGATTTTTTTTGCTGTTCTTTATGCGTGAACTGGTTTATACTTGAACTGATTTTTTTTGGTTTTATGCTCTGTTCTTTGGTTCAGCAAGTGTTCTGTTTTTTGAAGCCATTAAACAAATACGTATTCTGTTCTTGAAGCCATTAAACAAATAGGTATTCTGTTCTTTGGTTCACCAAGTGTTCTGTTTTTGAAGCCTTTTTTTGGGTTTTATGCTCTGTTCTTTGGTTCATCAAGTGTTCTGTTTTTTGAAGCCATTAAACAAATAGGTTCTATACTTCATACTTGAAGCCTTTTTTTCTGTTTTTTATCTTTATACTCTGTTCTTTTTTTCACATTACAGTTGATTTTTTTTTAACTTTTTTTGAGAAGCCATTAAACAAATAGGTATTCTTTGACATTGTTGTATTCAAATTGAAAATAATTCTGCAGGTCTACTTAAAAGCTTATCCGTAAATAAACAAATGCAAAGTCGGAAAAAATTTACGAGTAAGTTTTGAACTACATTTGAGTGGGCTGTGATTTGTTTTTAGTGGCTTGTGATTGTTTTGAACTACATTTGAGTACATACATATGGAATTCTATGAGTTGGAGTGATATGGTGGGAGTGCAGTCAGGCCGGAGCGGAGGTTTTAAAACTCAAAACGGGGTTGTTTAAAATAAAAATAAAACTTTCTCTGGAGAATTAAAACAAAAGGGCAGTGTCGCTCTGGATCCTTAACACTATGTTTGGTTCAAGGAATTTGAAAGGGAAAAGAAAAAAAATGAAGTGGAAAACCATTTTTTTTGTTTGGTTAGAGGAGAAAAGAAAAGAAAAGTGGAAGGAAAAGAAAATGAGGAGGCAAAATGTACCAAGTGGAGGGAAAACCAAATTCCTTCCATTTTGGTGAGGAAAATGAGAGAAACCATTTTCTTTTCTTTTCCTTCCAAAATCCTTGAGCCAAACATAGTGTAAGTCTTTTTAACTAGGGATTTTTAAAAAATTAAACTCCTTTAGTCCAATTTACGGCACATCAATCCTTTAGGTCTCAATTTTCGAAGTTCTTTCCCCTACCAATCAAGGTGTTTTTTTATGTTTAAAACACTATCTTTTAAGTGTTTAAATGTTACTACGTACTCCTTAATGTTTTGTTGATTTTTATATATACATTGGGTAATCTTTTATTTGCATTTTTGTTTTTTCTATGCTAGAAGATTTTTTTAATAATGCTGGAAGATTGTTACAATTATTTAAATTGTGATTCACTTTGTTTTGTGTTCATTAATATATTTTTTGTGTTTATTTTGAAAAAAAGAAATTAAAATTTGTATAACAAATAATAATAACATCATTTTATTGAAAAAAACATCATTTTATTGTTATGTTTTGAGTGCAGTGACATTATGATTGGGTGGTGTCAAACATGATCTCGAAATAGCATTTGGCTAAATTAAATAACCAAAAGTCCAAAACTAAGGCAATATATTAAGTTTTCTTGTTTAATCGATATGTTTTGAGTTGAGTCAAATATTTTTCTCCTAGATATAAATCCATTGATTGTCAAATTTTATCACTTCATAATATCACTATTTTTCTGTCTAGAGCATGGACCGAACTTGGATGTATGATAGACTGTCTTCACATAGATGTGGACTAAAAATTGAATTTATTAATGGAGTTCAAGACTTTGTTAGGAAGGCAAAAGAACTTCCTTCTTCTTTATCTGATGGGGGGGATTAGATGTCCATGCATGAAATGTAAATGCATGAAAATACTAAAGGAAAGTGAAGTGAGACTTCATTTGTACAAGCATGGGTTCAAAGCCGAGTACTACATTTGGACAGAACACGGTGAAGAAAAGCCCGATTTACACTCAAGAGATGAATGTATTGCTCCAGAAGATTGGGATGAGGGAAATTAAATTGAAATGATTGATCATATGCTAAAAGATAGATTTAGACAAGTACATGATGGAGTCACAGAAGAAAATAATGGGATTGCAACTATAGAAGAATTGCCAAACTCAGAATATCAAAAGTTTTATGACATGTTGGCATCTGCGAACCAACCAATTTATGAAGGGTGTTCTGAAACACCTTTGTCAATTTCTATGAAACTATTAGCGGCCAGGTCTAATTGGCATATTCCCCAAAGATGTGTAGATTACTTTGCTCAAATGCTAGTAGAAGTTTCACCTTCAAAAGAGAAAATACCCAAAAATTGTTATGAAGCAACAAGGCTAGCTTCAAAATTAGGGTTAAAGGTGGAGACAATTGATTGTTGTGAGGACGATTGCATGCCGTTCTACAAGGAAGATAATAATCTTAAAGCATGCAAACTTTGTAATAAGTCTCGATTTCAACCTAGGAACCAGGGCATGGGCAAACACAAAGATGTTCCTGTGAAAAAAATGTGTGAGGAGCAGGCTGACGCAAACTAGGAAGGGTTTGACAGACACTAGGAATTAGCTTCGAGCAGATTAGCCACGGCCTCGATTCCGACGCAAGTTCGACGCGAAGCTTCCTTTTGTGACGGCTTTTACCTTTTTGTGAGGGTTTTTGCCCCACACTAAATCAACATATTCTAGTAGTGATTTATGATATGGATTTTATTTTACATGAGAATGAACACTAAGTTATTTGAGAATGAGTACTAAGTTATTTGAGAATGAACATTGTTTTGTTTTAGAATGAACATTATATTATTTGTAGATGAATATTATAATTATATTGAACTAATGTGTAAAAATGAATACTGCATTATTTTAAAATGAGTACCACGCTAAGTAATTATATTTGTGCGAAAATGAGTACTATTCTAGAATGAGTATTACTTGGATGTACCGTACATCCGGTTGTAACATATACCTTCTCAGGCCCCATGCCACCTACAATGTATCCAATGGGTCGGTTAGAAATTCTATCCCTACATCATCACTAGGGAAAATTCAAGCTTGCAAATTTATCCCGGGCACAAACGGACTCTAGTAACAAAAAAAAAAAAGAGAGGATAGCTTTACATATAAATCTTGGTGATTGGTTAATTATATTCTTTCATCCAAACATTGCTTGGAATACAATCAAAGATAAAGATCCGACCAGAAAAAGTAAAGTATATATGGACTAGAAACAAGCCCAAGGCATATATGCTTTCTGTGCATGCATGCAAAGAATATATATACTCCCTAGCCCCTAGCTACCTACGTACCTTATATTACGTGCCTTGCCGATCTCTTCATTCACATTAAAACCTCAATAACAATTAATGTGTACGTGCTGTATGTGTTTGAAACTAACATTGAAGTAAATTGTATTTCCCATTGTCCGATCGAATTTATTGAATATATAAACTGAATTAAATATATATATTTGGGGGGGGCGGCCATGGCTTCAACCAAAACTGCTTCAAGTGTTCTTTTGATCGCCAACGCCATACTGTATTTCATTGTTATCGTAATTGCTTCCTGGGCTGTTAACCATGGGATTGCCAGATCCTACCGCACAGGTATTTTAATTACTTATTTTTTTTAAAATAGTGGTAGAGTATACGTCATCCGTCTCAAAAACTTCTTCCTCTTTAATTTCTTTTTTTATTTCTATTAAAAAATTCTTTTTATTTCTATTGAAAAATTCTTTTTATTTCTATTAAAAAACTATTTTTGCCACTATTAATTCTTAACCTATATATTACTTAATAAATAAATGACAATAAAAAGTGATAAAAAAATGGCAATCAGAACCTATTTGTTATATATATACAAATATAAAATTGTACACATCACATCATACAAATTTTGTGGAAAGTTAATAGAGAAACACCCATCCTTTAAATTTTTTAAAAGTCAAAATGAGTCATCTTTTTGGGACGGATGAAAGGAGTAAACATAGTACTTATTCCCAAAATATGAGTAAAATTTTTTATTCAAATATGTGACTATTGCACTTTGATAAGGTGACATTGTATATTGGTATTTCGATGTTTTCTTTGGTATTATACTCCCTCCGTCTCAAAAAGATTATCACAGTTTGACTTTTTTGGTCAAATTGTAGCATCTTTTGACCACAAATTAAATATAGTTTAAAATAATTAAATATTATAAACATTTGATATTTAAAAAACTACGGAGTATAGTTTTAAAAAAAATCCAATTTTATTAAATTTGCATTATAATTAAATATACTTTTTCATAATTTGCGGTCAAAGGGTGCCGTAATTTGACCAAAAATATCAAACAGTGACAATCTTTTTGGGATGGAGTGAGTACATGTTAGCATTAGTATAGATCATATTTTGGAATAAAAACATAAAAATATTACTCCGTATTTTAGTTCATAAATATACATTTTACTTTTGTGAAATTTATAGTGAATAGGACTAAAACATAAGTCATTTTCCAATGTAGGATTTAAACTTTTTTATTTCTTAAATAGGACTTAATAATGACTAGTGAGAAGAATAATGTCTAAGTGATGCTGGACATTTAGTTGAATAATGACTAATAAACAATGACCAAAGGTCCAATATTGGGATATAAAAACATATGGTCCTATATTGAGAAAGTCATTATGTTTTAGTCCTAGGTAAATTCCTCTTTACTTTTATTTTAGTGTTTCGAATTATCATATATAATTGCGTATGTGGCATGGATATATGTGCAGCATCAGTAATGTCAATGCCAGCAAAAATATTCCCAATCTATTTCCCATTTGGGAACATGGCGACAGGGTTTGTGGTCATATATTCACTCATAGCTGGCGTGGTGGGCTTCATAACCTCCGCCGCCGCGTTTCTCAATCTAACCGAGGCTCGTTGGAATGTATCCAACCTCCATTCTGCTGCTGCGTCTTCCCTTGTTTCTTGGCTTCTCACCCTCCTTGCTATGGGGTATAATTGTATAGTACCTTATTCCTACTATATGTTAGAATATAAATAACTATTCCTGGGCCACAACCACAAGCTTGAGCTTGTGGTTGGGTTGGTTCCTTGATATGGTATCAGAGCCTCGTTGACTAAGAGGTCACGGGTTCGAAACTTAGCGCCACCCAGTTTTAAAAAAAATTAAGGTTTCACGTGCAAGGCTCAAAAAAGACTACGCCTGCACGTGAGGGGGGCGTGTTAGAATATAAATAACTATTCCTGGGCCACAACCACAAGCTTGAGCTTGTGGTTGGGTTGGTTCCTTGATACTATACCTGCTACTTTAATTTCTCTCTATTTAATTTCCACCTAAAACGGCTAAAAGTGCATTATATTTAATTTGGGTTTTTCTCCTGTGCCTTTACATTCGAAGGGGCATGAATGCCCTCCCACTGACAATTAGATATAATCCAGGTAATGACATTTAGACATAATCTAAGTCTGTATGTTTGGAGAAAAGTGTTTCATTAGAAAGTATTAATTTTTGATGTTTGGTAACATAAGCACTAAAAAAATATTTTTCTAAGAAAATATCTTCTCTCAAATATTGAAAATATTTTTCAAAAAAAAATGATTGAAATTAGTTTTCAGAAAAAATATTTTCTCTCCATTATTTCCTAATCATGACTCGAGTCCCCTGTCATTAATTTAGTGGAGGGGCATCCATGTCCCTTCAAATATGAAGGCATGGAAGAAAAACCCTTATATTTTTTACTAGTGAAAATGTGTATTTTTTCACCATTTTGACCTAAAAGTGCATTTTTGACTAGTCACCTAAATTTGTTTTTGAGTAATTTGGCATTTTGAATTGCCAATATGCTTCCTTGATAGAATTCTCATTTTTTTAAAACAATATTTTAGGGTTAGCATTTTTTTCAATAAATTGTCAAATGTATTTTTACATTTTTTACTTCTAATCAAATAAGCCAATAGAGTCTGCTAATCAAATACTCCATCCGTCCTATTTAACTTCATCGAGTTTAAGAAAAATGTTGATATTTTTTTAAATGAGTAGTTGAAATTTGAATAGAGGAAAATAAATGATTGTGGACTACATATTTGTTACCTTATTAGGAAAAATGTGAGACATTTATTTTAAGACGGACTAAAATAAAAAATGAGAAAAATAATTTGGAATGGACTAAAATGAAAAGTGAGACGATTAATTTGGGAGGGAAAAAATATGATAATGCAATTAATTTGGGCGTGACTCAGCAAAGTGTGCCAAAAGAGGTAAACTCGAGTTTGAATCCTGACAACTGCGATAAAATGCAACTATGCTAAGCATAGAGCCTCCAGAAACATCCACTGTCGGCTTCATCCATTGCCAACATGTCTGGATGTCTGTGATTATGAGTCAATTTATCTTCTTATGAATGAGTCATTTTTTATCTCTTATACTCCGTATTTGTCAAGCCGCCTTTAATATAATGATCCTACTTTCGCAGAGTCGCTTGTAAAGAAATAAGCTTAGGGTGGACTGATTCAAATTTGGTAAGCTCTACTTGCCTTGACATC
Organism: Cuscuta campestris; assembly: GCA_900332095.2. Lineage (NCBI taxonomy): Eukaryota > Viridiplantae > Streptophyta > Magnoliopsida > Solanales > Convolvulaceae > Cuscuta > Cuscuta campestris. The sequence continues at coordinate 1,651,562 of OOIL02002010.1, read as the reverse complement.
CCTCTCAATCTTCATTAATTTGCGGAGTACCAAAAGTGTCTAGTTTTGATTTTTTATAGTTAATAATATTTTTATTTTTGATCTATAATTAAATAAAATTTATAAAGTATATTAGTTAGATAAAACAATATTTTAAAATAAAATATAAATCAAATATAATAGCTAGCATAATTTTTGTACCAATATCTAATACGGAGTATAATTTCTTAACAACCACTTTTTTACTATATGGAATGTTTGCAGAGGACATTGGAGATAATTCTAATAATTTTGAGTGGAACACAATTATTTTGCACGGGTGCGATCCATGCTGAAGTTGAAAATGTTGTGAACACGGAGAGGATAAATCTTGGAAGAATCTAATTAATAAGATTGTGTTTTTATTTAATTACTCCAATTAATGTTATGATGCATAATTCACTTTTTATATTTATATACTAAGATGTATCCTGTTTCAACTGCATAAAGGAGAGTGAGCGTGACAAAATTTATTATGAAAGTGAGTGTGACAATTTTTATTCATAGTAAATAAATTCATTATCATTCATTTATGTGTCATTTTACATGTTGGAATTGTACTCGTAGTTAGTACTAAATTTTAAATTTTAAATTTTAAGTCTTAATCTTCTAAATTTTGATATTTTTAATTTTAATTTAATATAAAATTTTAAATTTTAGTATTCATATTTGAAATTTGAAACTTTAAATTTTATATGTTGTAATATAGATTTCAATTTTAACTTTAATTTTTTTTTAAAAAATAAATTTTTATTTCTACATTTGAACTTTTAATTTTGAATTTTAAATTTCAAATTTTAAGTTATAAATATTAAATTTTTAAATATTTAATTTAAACTTTTTAGTGTTTTTTGTGTGTTATAAAATTTAAAATCTCGAATTGGTAAGTTTGAAATTTATATTTTTAAATATTAATAAAAGAAATGATTTTTTAAAGAAAATACTTTCCTTTCTACCAAATAACAAAAAATATAATTGGAAAATAATTTTCATTGGAAATCATTTTCCTTTGGAAATTCTAAGAGTTTTGGAATTGAGATTGCACCAGAGGAACTTTTTAAAATTGGAGCCGCCCAGACTCTTTTAATACTCTTTTCGTCTTGTAAACTCTTTCTTCTTTCTTTTTCTCTTTGTCCCATAAAGTACTTCATTTTTCTCATAAAAACCCATTTTACCCCTATTAAGGTTTTTCGTACCTTTCACATACATCATACTATTTTACTAATAATCTACCCATCACATCCTACTTCTAGTCATCACATCAAGGGTATTTTTGAAAAATAAACATAAAAGTATCACTTCCTTAAATTGTCTAAAAATCAAAACAGGAAAGACTTTAAAAGACGGAGGGAGGGTTTTTTTTTGGTTTTTTAGGCTTATTGTCAAATTATTTAAAGTAAATTTAATCTGAAATATTAAATCTAGATAGAGGGAGTATTAGGCTAGGGGTAGACAAGTTTATGGTTCTGAACTTATCAGGAATAATAAATAAAATGGAAACAAATCGATAGAAACCTATGGTTTTGGAGTTGGGGCTGAACCAGTAGGTGTGGTACGATTTCAAAATCAAAGCCAACCAGACTATTTTAGTTTCCTTTTTGTTTTTAAGGCTTATTGTCAAATTGTTTAGGATGAAATACAATATTGAAATAAAAAATAGCATGAAGTAAAATATACATTGTATAGCAATTTTTCAAACGAAAAAGTAAAATGAAAATCCTTTTGAAATGAAAAACGTTCTAGAACTCTCAATTTGTATTAATCAGATTTCCGTCCAACTACAAATTAGAAATAGATAACTTCAAAATGGGAATTGAATCGGACCTGTAAGGCTGTAACACCATGAAAACCGGCTTAATAGTTAACCGTTTTTTTGAGAAAAATAAATTTAACATTTTATTTTATTTTTCTGACTCAAAAATATGAACTATTGATAAGGTCAACTTCTTTCTTTAAAAATTGTGTCGCTGGATAAATCTCGTGAAAAGATGACCAGCGGCATATGATTTAACTCAGGGCCGGCCCAATAGGGGGACAAGGTGTCCGTCCAGGCCGGACCCAAAAATTTTGGGGGCACAAATTTTTTTTAGTATTTTATATATATATATATATATATATATATATATATATATATGTATGTATGTATGTATGTATGTATGTATGTATGTATGTATGTATGTATGTATGTATGTATGTATGTATATATATACATATATATATGTGTGTGTGTGTGTGTGTGTATATGTATATATATATATATGTATGTATGTATGTATGTATGTATGTATATATATATATATATATGTATATGTATGTATATATATATATGTATGTATATAAGCCCATGCCCAATCCACGTCCACCAATGCCTTAACTTAGCCCCGTGTGTATTCTGTAGACCAAAAAAAGAACGGAACGGAAGAAACTACAAGTGCCGATCGAATTCACGAAGTGACGAAGAAACCAGAGTCTAGAGACGACGTGCCAGAAACGTGCAAGTGCCGATCGAGTCGCCGCCTCCACCGCCGGACGCCGAGTCGCCGATCTGCACGCCTCTAGGTAATTATTCATAGCCTTCCCTTTCCAATTTTGTAATTTTTATTTCTTAAATCTTAATTTTCTTTCATTGTTTCATTTTTTAGATTTAAAATCTAGGGTTAGTTATTAGTTTTTAATTTGAAATCTTTTCTAATTTCATTCTTTGAAATAGAATGAATGAATGGTTCTATATGTTATTTATTTGATTTGGATGAATTGTTTTGAATTTGTTATTTATGATAATTATATATTTATATTCAAAAAAACTGAAAACCGAAAAAAAAAATAAAAACTGACAAATTGTTACAACGCAAAGTAAATGTTACAACTCAATAAATACTCCCTCCGTCCCATATCTGTCTTCCCGTTGCATAAAATGAAGAAAAAACCTCAAGTTTTTTCAATCTATTTTATTTAAATATTGGCATAGAAATAAAAAATAAAATTAACATATTTAAACATTACATCAAAAGTTTAATAAAACAAGTCGTGACAAGAATATGTTATTGTTTCATAAAGGCAATGAAAAAATGTAAATAAACAAAAATTCCCGTGAAGTTGGGATAGTGCTCTGAGAAGATAGATATGGGACGAAGGGAGTAAACATAAAGACTATAATAAAATAATATTAGATATATAAGATTTCTTAAAACTAAATAAACCTACTTCTAGGATTAGTTGACCCAACCCCCCCCTTTACTATTATATATACATATGGAGTTGTTATATCTAAGCTCAGGGTTTTATAGTTACAACCTCTTTATTTGCAGGGAGGTGGTGATAATCGATTATCTAAATGGATAATCGATTATGGACGGCTGCAGGTTCTGGGTAGTTTTTTTTTTGGGAATTTTCTGAGAAGGATAATAATCGATTGATGGAAGAGTGGAAATCGATTATTGAGAAGTGCAGGGTTCTGGGAAAGGCTGGTAATCGATTATCTGAAAGTGATAATCGACTATTGAAGGCTGCAGATGTTTCACGAGGGATAGATAATCGATTTCTTTTAGCGATAATCGATTATTTAACAGCTCGAGACAAGAAAAGAAGTATTTCNGGCTTGGTTTTCTTTGGATTCCTGGGAATGGATTGTGAAATGTTGTGATTGGCTATTAAGGTGGTGGTGGGTTCAGGGTAAGTATGGTTAGGGTGCATGGTTTGGTGATGATTTCATTCCAGAGGGGGTCATAACACTTGGACATTATTCCATTGATTTCCTTAAGGACTTGAGGGTGATTTGTGGTGCTCTGGGATATATCATCCTCTCCGTCTTCAGAAGAGTTTGTCCTCAAACTCGGAAGTTCTTCAGGGTCAAAATACGGACTGAGATCCTTAACGTTGAATGTAGCAGAAACTCCGTAATCTCCAGGCAAATTGACTTTGTAGGCGTTGTTGTTGATCTTCTTTAAAATCTCGAATGGACCGTCGGCTCTTGGCAGTAACTTGGACTTACGTTTAGCGGGAAAACTCTCTTTCCTTAAGTGAATCCAAACCAAGTCCCCGGGTTGAAAACTTGTGAATTTTCTTCCTTTGTTGATCCTGTTACTAACTTTCTCATTTACCGCTTCAATCTTCTCTCGAACCTTTTCGTGGAGTTCTTGAATTTCCTTGGACCGTTGATCAGCTGCCCAACTGTATTGCTCTTTTCCTACGATGGGATCAAGCTCAAGTGGGGTGAGGGGGTTCGAGCCATAGACCACCATGAAGGGGGATAGTCTTGTGGTCTTGTTTGGGGTTCGGTTATAGGCAAACTCGGCGTGCGGCAGTAGCTCTTCCCATTGCTTGATGTTTCGTTTGATTAGAACTCGAAGGAGAGTTCCAAGCGTTCTGTTGGTGACCTCAGTTTGACTGTCAGTTTGCGGATGGCTAGCGGTGCTGAATTTGAGCTTCGTGCCTAGCTTTCTCCACAATGTCATCCAAAAATGGCTAAGGAATTTGGGATCCCTATCAGAGACCATGCTGCGGGGTATGCCATGGAGTTTAACGACCTCTCGGAAGTAGAGATCGGCTACTTGGGAAGCATCGTATGTAGTGACACAGGGAATGAAATGGGCCATCTTTGAGAACCTATCCACAACCACCATTATGGAATCCTTGTTTCGTTGAGTTCGGGGCAGCCCGGTAATCAAATCCAGGCTAACATCTTCCCACGGGGCGTACGGGACAGGCAAGGGTAAGTGCATTCCTTGGGGTAAGGCTTGGGACTTTGCAAGTTGGCACGTGTGACATCTCTTGATGAAGTGCTCGACGTCTCTCTCCATTTTGGGCCAGAAGTAATGTTCTTTCATCATCAAATAAGTCTTGTTGATCTCGAAATGACCGGCTAGTCCACCACCATGGACCTCGTCTATCAGGGTTTCACGAACGCTGCTCCTCGGGATGCACATTTGATTACCACGAAAGAGGTAACCATCTTTGATTAGGTAATCTCCATGGGGCCGAGATAAGCATTGGGCATACATCTCCTTGAAATCTTCATCATCCTTGTAGAGTTCCTGTTAAAATTCAAAGCCAAGAAGTTTGGTACTAAGTACCGTTAGTAATAAGTGTCTCCGGGACAATGCATCCGCGCCTTTATTCATGGACCCGTTCTTGTGCCTGATGGTGAATGTAAAGGTTTGAATGTATTCAACCCATTTGGCATGACGGGGCCGAAGCTTGTGCTGCCCTTGAATGTACTTCAACGCCTCATGGTCGGAGTGAAGGATGAATTCCTTACTCACGAGATAGTGTCGCCAATGCTCAAGAGACCGTACCAAAGCATAGAATTCTTTGTCGTAGGTAGAATAGCATCTCCGCGTGTCATTGAGCTTCTCACTGAAGTAGGAAACTGGGTGTCCCTCTTGAGTTAGGACAGCCCCGATGCCAACTCCTGATGCATCACACTCTACCTCGAACAACTTCTCGAAACTGGGCAGGGCCAATACGGGGGCATGCGTTAAGCGATCCTTGATTGCTTCGAAGGCTTGTTGGGCCCTCGGGTTCCACTCAAACTTCGGATTTTTTGTCAAGTCTGTGAGGGGGGCAGTGATCGTACTAAAGTCCTTCACAAATCGCCGATAGAAGGATGCAAGGCCATGGAAGCTTCTAACTTGCTGCATAGTCGTGGGAACGGGCCAATCTCGTATGGCTTGTGTTTTCTTCTCATCGACTTTGATCCCTTCACTTGAGATAAAGTATCCCAAGAACTCGGTTTCTTGAGAAAAGAATTGACTCTTCTCAAGGTTTCCATATAACTTCTCTTCTTCCAATTTCTTAATCACCAA
>OOIL02002010.1:1590806-1641826 GCA_900332095.2 Cuscuta campestris | reverse complement strand
GGGTTGGGAGACAAAGGGGTGTGTGTGGGGTGTGTCATTTGGAGTTTTATTGTAGGTTTGTTGTGGGGAGTGGATGTATTATTGTGAAAAATATCCCTGGGCATTTTGGGTTATAATTTGAGTGTATTGGGGAACATAATGGGGACCATGCTGGGTGTGTTTTTGGACACTTATTTTCGGAATTTTAAAATAAGAGAAAAGGGAAATTGGGGCTTGGTTTTCTTTGGATTCCTGGGAATGGATTGTGAAATGTTGTGATTGGCTATTAAGGTGGTGGTGGGTTCAGGGTAAGTATGGTTAGGGTGCATGGTTTGGTGATGATTTCATTCCAGAGGGGGTCATAACACTTGGACATTATTCCATTGATTTCCTTAAGGACTTGAGGGTGATTTGTGGTGCTCTGGGATATATCAGGAGTACTGGCCTACGGGGAGCGGTGAATATTTACGGAGCATTATCGACTAGAGAGACTGTAACCGACGAAGCTTGTTCCACACGGAGCACTTGGCACGCCGGTGTGATCACAGCCGATTGTCGGACAAGAGAAACCAGCTGCTACTCGTTGCCGAGTTCGCCGTTTTTTCGCCATTCTTTTGATTCTTGCAATTCCTTTAAATAATCGAGGTGAGTTGCATTCGTGGGTTTCTTCTAGCATAGAAATCATAGATAGTGTTAATTTGTATGCGCAGCCAATCGTAGATTTGTTTATCTGATTTATTTGATTATTTTTGTTGCTATGATTTATTTAAAATATAATATTACTCAAATTGATTGATTGATGAGCAAAGGCCATGTATGTTTTCTTACTCCAATTTACATGATTTCTGTGTCAATGGCCTCCATAAACATTATATGTATTGAATCAATTAGAATTGGACCATACTTTGTCGTTTCTGTGTTTTTCTAACGTCATACGGTAGCACGGTATCGTCCAAACGGTAGGCGGCTACCGCCTCAGGCATAGGCTTTTGCAAACTCCGACAATAGACAGTAGCTAGGTATCGCCTAGTGGTACCCCACTACTGCCACAGAAGGAAATCCTCTGCCGGCACTTACGCCTAGACGGTAGGTCGGTACCGGCCGACAGTACCAAGGTACCGCCTGGCGGTACTACGATACCGTAATCGGTACCGTGACAAACCACCAATCCCTTTTTCATGTTATTTGCTATGAATTAAGTCACTGATTGATTCCAGGGCATTATGTGTTGCATTACAGCAAGTGAAAGGTGTTTACACCCGACACTAGGCTGCTATTTGTATTATATGATAATTATTTAATTGTTGTTGTCCTCTTGCTATATTTTAAATATAATCTTGGTATGCCTATAATGAGTAAGTAAAGTGGAATTTTGTTATCTTGGATCTGAATATGCGAAGTGATTGATAACATAGGTTACTTAGAAGAACTCTAGAACTACTTTGTGAAGAGTATGATAAGATTCTCAATTGTCAATGGATTATAGAGCCTTGTGGACTTAGTATCTAGTGGCATTCGGGTAAAGATGTATGTACATGGAATCTAAGATCTGAACCGCGAGATTGCAGGTTCCAACCAACTAGCGCCGTAGGTATCGGGTTGACCAGAATTGTAACGCCTTAGAAACTGGTCTAGAAGTTAAAGAATAATTAAATAAATAAGAATTATTTATATACGACAATATATTCTTTTAAAGAATTAAAAGATACTTTAGAGATCCTAATCGTCTCAATATAACGAGACTAATCTAATTATATTTGTAAAGATTTAAAACTAAAAGACTGATTGGTGCTAATTAATCAATATAATTAAGATGGACCAGGTGGAACTTATAAATGCTTGTTGATTGAGTTTAAAACTTATATCGTTGGGTAAGAATTGATTAATCGAATCCAATGATGCGAACAGATCTCAATTTGGAGCAAGTTGGTCCAAAAAGTCTATTTTTACTCAGACACGTTACTTTAATTTCGGAACACAAAACCCTAGGTATTTAAATATAAACTTTCACGCGCATAGGCTTTTCTATTACACGTGATCGCCGTCCCTCGTGTCTCTTCTTCCCCCATCGATCGATCCAGCACCGCCCTTCTTTTTCTGGGTGATTTCCCAAACAGTGAGATTTCAAAAATCCATTCCCAATGGTGAGGTACCTGCAAACATTTCCCATCAGCACTAACATGGTAAGTAACATGTTGTGTGAATTAGTGATAGTGTTGATATCATTTGATGTTATTATGTGATACTACTTGTGCACGGAATGCTATGAATGATTATACACATTGAATTAATCTTATGTGTGATTTCTATTGTTAAAACCTCTCACTCACCATGAAAGCTGTGCTGCTAGTTTGTTTACTTGCTACACGTAGGTAACATGAATGCCGAATAAGGAAACAATCATAGAGGGTAGCAATGGTAAAGAGATAGATAGATGCTGGCTGAGGAGTTACTTAATTGAATATTACGTTTGAATTTATTATGTTTTTTGGGCAAGAACAAAAAGTTGTTTTTGAATTAAGTACTTAAGTTTCCGCACCGTTTTATAATACTCCGATGAATATTTAAATATTTTTTTTGAATTAAATGTTTAAATTGTTTTGAAAATTAATGTATGTTGATGCGATTCTAGTGATAACCCGATTCGCTAATCTGTGTAATCGGGTTACGCGGGTCGGGGTGTTACAGGACCTGTGTCGTGTCTAACCCTTTGATAGAGTTTAGGAATGCCGAAGATTAATGATAAAGAAGAACTTTTAAGTATAAGTGAGAATCATTAATATAGTTTTAGCTTTGCTTCAAAGTACTTTTAGAGTTTACTTAGGCTTCAAAAAATCATAATTTATAAACAAAACATACATTTTAATAGAACAAACATTTCAATCAACTAACACCTTCTCACCCATGGATCTAAAAATGATTTTGGTTCTGTAGAAAGTTTAGCACAACTGAACTGGTTTTCCATTGATCATGAACTGATATATATACATGTACATAAATGGGCTACAAGTACAAGCCCAATAACACAAAATCTACATTTAATTACAAATATCCGCTAACACTCCCCCTCAAGTTGGAGCTTGAAGATCCCGAATGCCCAACTTGAACAACAAGAAATCGAAAACATTTTTGGGTAATGGTGTATTGTTTACGCTCAACCCGACCATTTTGCTGTGGTGTATTGACACAAGAAGTTTGAACAAGCACGCCCTTACTCGTGTAGAAGTCACGAAGAGGCCGGTTGAGGAACTCAGTTCCATTATCAGAACGAACAACTTTTATGATTTTATGAAACTGAGTGTGTATGAGAGCAAAAAAATGTTTCAGGCAACTAGTAACCTCACTTTTCTCAACAAGTAGGAAAACCCAAACAGCTCTAGAAAAATCATCCACAATAGTAAGGAAATAATGTGACCCAGTGGAAATACAAGGGGAATATGGTCCCCATAAATCACAATGAATTAAATCAAACAATTGTTCAGCTTTATTAATACTGGGAGTAAACGGAGAACGAGTCTGTTTGGAAAAGAAACAAATATCACAAGACTGAAAATTTTTAATTTCAGTATGGCTCTTATTAAATGGAGGAAAAGATAACACTTGAGGGGATGGATGGCCAAGACGCTGATGCAACAAAGATATAGACTCGGCTTTGAAGGCGTGGGCTTGAGAAGGAAAGACATAAACTCCGTTGCGTGCTTCACATTGACCAATCCGCGTCTTCGTAGTGCGGTCCTGTATCACACAAAAATGGTCATCAAAGAAAAATGACAGTTATGTGAATTTACAAGGCAACTAACGGAGATCAAATTGCACTTTAAATTAGGAACATATAAAACATTGTGCAAGATAAGAGAAGGTGACATGTGCACTCGACCACACGAAGTGGACACAACATGGGTTCCATCCGGCAAGCTAATAGTGCAAGGAGACCGTGGCACAACATCCGTCAAGCAAGATAATAAACCGGTCATATGATGAGAAGCTCCACTGTCCACCAACCATTCGCAAGGTACAGAGTCAGACGTACCTTGTAGTTTATCAGATGACGAAGGAGTGGAATCCAGCATGGAGAATAAAGCTGGTTGATTATCACAATATAAACGCGGAGGATATAAAATAGGGACACCTAACGCGCCCAAAATGCCATGCATCCAGCGTATCTCAACACACGCGTTGGCCATGGCCCTATATTCAGCTTCTGCAGAAGATCGCGCCACGGTAGTCTGTTTCTTCGTCTTCCATGACACCGGGGAAGTTCCCAACATAATGAAATATCCGCTAACAGGTTCTAATTCATTTGCAAGTTCTACCATAGAGCCGGATGTGCGGAAAGAGCTATACCATCGATATTTATTTCTCTTGAAGAAGAGCCGATCGGATGCGAAGTGTTCGGCGGAACCCTAAAGGCGAAGAAAAGTGTGTGATGAGCCCTACCGGCAAACCTTTCGGCGGAACCCTACCAACCAAGGGTTTGCAAGCAACAAAGATCACAACCGCCCACCATCCAGATCGCGAGCAGTGGTGGGGTGGGTGGAAGTGGCAGCGACGTTTGAAGCAGGCATGACGACGGCGGTTGAATATGTGGCCAACAACTTTGTGAAGAAGAAAATGAATATTTAATAATTATAATGAACATTTTTGTGTTTTCAAATGAACATTATGTATAATTGTAATAAACAAATATTGTTTTAAAATAAACACATGTGTGGAAATGGACATTTTATGGATGAGTAAATTTCTAAAATAGCATTTAATAACTATGCGTTTTCTGAAATTAGTCTCCAAGATGAACAAACTACCGAGATGGTACTCATTACTTGTGAATAATGCTTTGTTTAGCCATCCGACTGATGATCTTCAAGACATCATCTGAATAGCGTTTAAACTTATACTAATTTCCCAAAATGCTTCTTTCTAGTTGAGTGCTATTCCAAATTAGTTCACTTTCGAAATAAAAACTCATTAAATATGAAAATATATTTCAAAATTTCATAGGATGAGAATATAATAAAAATAATATTGTAAATATAATTCAATAATTTAAAATATGAATGTTTCAGATTGTTTAAAATTATTTAGAATAATACCATGTAAATAAAATATTAAATAAAGGTTACATCTGTTTTAAAATAGTTTAAGTTATTTCAAAACTAGAAAACAAATAGATAACATTTATTGAATATTTATTTACATGATACTTTTCTAAATCATTGCAAATAATCCGAAACGTTTACTTTCAAATTATAAAATTATATTTAAAGTTTTATTTATTATATTCTCATCTTATAGTATTTAAAAATATTTTTCCATATTCAGTGAATTTTTATTTTGAAAATGGACGCATTTGAGAAAACACCTAATCAGAAATAATCATTTTGAGAAATTAGTATAAATTTTAACGTCATTTTGAAGACTGTTAGTCGGGACTAAACTAAGTATTATTTTCAAATAACGAATATAATCTGAATAATTAATTCGTTTTCAGATTAATTGAGAAATTTACTTAAATAACACTAAAACATAATGACTTTCCCTAAATAGCACCCCATATGTTTTTCTTCCCAATGTAGTATTTTTAGTCATTATACATTAGTCATTATTCAAGCAAATATTCGTCATCACTGGATATTATGGACATTATTAAGTGCTATTTAGAAAATAAATCAGTTTAAATGCTATTTAGAGAAATGACTTAAGTTTTAATGCTATTTAGTACAAATATTTCTAAAATGATTATATTGGTCGGGGGTAAAATAGTGATTTGAATTTTATCTCTTTTTACACTTACCTTAACATCTCTTCAGCTTCCGCTCTTCCGGACTACAACGACGAAGCACGGGCAAGCACCGGTTGAGACGGACAACGGTCGTCCCAAAACCGGCGACGACCAACACAGATACCGGGGGAGACCCACCCAGATTCCGGTGACAGCCCACGCATATACCGGCGACAACCCACGAAGCTGACCAGGTAATTTCCGATTCACATACTGAACATGTTGAATTCCAATGTTTCTGGGTGTGATTGGCTGTGCAATAAGATTAAGAAATCCAGTTGATTCGGATGCTTTGTTGGGTTTGCAATAAGGATTTGAGAAATCGAATAAGATTGGTATTCTAATATCTTTTTACTCTATTTGTTGGAGTTCCCACATCGTAAAAAGTACCACTAAGCTCTATCTATTAGCTTAAACTTTTGGGTTAGACAGTGGATCCCGACTTTATATGCAAGTGAGTAATTTTATCAGACATTCTACCCGTTGTTCTCGGTCTGCCGGAATTTTAATATGGTATCAGAGCGAGTCGGTTCGGGTTTGATTCTTCCTGGTTGTTTGGATGGCTATAAGAGATTGAGATGTCACCGCCCGTTGTTTGAGCTAGTTATAAGAGATTGTGATGTTAGACCCGTTTGTCCAAGTGTTAACTAGGTCAAACTAATTACCACTTGAGGAGAGTGTTGGAGTTCCCACATCAAAAAAAGTAATGAAATACCACTAGCATATATAGAAGGGTGAAACTCTACCCATCAGCTTAGCTTTTGGGTTGGAAAGTAGATCCCGACTTTATATGCAACACTCTGCACGTTGTTCTCGGCATGCCGGAATTTTAATACTGTTTTTTATGATTGGTATTGTTACTTGGTCGTACTTACTGCATTTTTATACCCACTAGACACCTTTTTGCATGCTTGTATTGCTCTAAATTTTTGTTGTTGCAGAAACAGTTCATATTTTTATTGATGTGTAATGGTGTTTTTTGTGAATTCTTCTGACATGGTGCTGGATTTGACTGGCAAACCTATCTTGAACATGACTGCTGTGTACTCTTGAAGTAGAGATGTTTTTGGTTGCCAATCATTTTAAAGACCAATGAAAGCGTCAAATGAAGGTCCTCTTGGAAATACACAAAAAAATAGCATTGCATTTCGACATTGTTGAACTTAAATTTGGATTTCAATTCTAGATTTGACCCAAATTACATGTTTGTGAATCCAAAATATTTGGATTTTGGTCAAATTCCTCTAATTCCCAACAAAGCCCAATTAAAAATCCATTCACTCCCCTTACTCTCCTTGTAATTTGAATTTCCGACCCCCTCTCTATGGGTTAGGGCCAAGTTCCTTCCTTCTCCTCAGACGATTTCATTCCGTTCTCTCGCCATAGCCCTTTCCCTCTCTCTTCCTCTATGCCATCGCCATTGGAGATTGAATCCCATGTGTTTCCCAAATGCTGGAATGAAAATTGAGTTATGGGATTTCAATTTTTAGAACTGAAATCCAATAATTCAAATGAATTCATAGTTTTCAAACACTGCTGTAATGCATTTCATACCAAGGATTAAGGACTAGTAAATTTAGACTCTGGAAAGTCACTGATAAACTTTAACTTCACTAAGAACAATCATAAATTAGCTGGTTTTGATCCAATCAGAAACCTAAATTACCTGTCACCATGTGCCGTTTTTTCATATCTGGTCACGGTTAGTCGTATCCGTAGGTTGCCAGTGGCTCGTCAGTTGTGGGTTGTGTTGGTGCGGCATCATTTGTTGTGAGGGTCACAAGTCCTTCACCGTTGTCGTTTTGATGAGATATGAAGTGGAAGATATGTAAGGGCTAATGGAGGTATCACAAACATAGTATGAAAATTAAAAAAAAAAGAGAATGAATTGGAAACGTAGTTCTGAAATCATATAGATACAATTGTGAGAATCTGAATTGTCATATTATGATAACAAATATGAGTGTCAAAAGAACGCCCCTCATATAATATTTACTTTTCTAAAGTTAATATGACCTTATAGTTTAATTATAAATGTAAACAATATGTTTAATTTAATTTATTACATAAAAGTGACAATAAATAAACTGAGTTAATATAAAACTAATATTTTTTCTTGTGGAATCAACCCTTACACTATGTTTGGTTAATGGAATTTGGAAGGAAAAGAAAAAAAATGGTTTTCTCTCATTTTCTTCACCAAACTAGGAAGAATTTAGTTTTCCCTTCTCTTCGTATATTTTCTTTTCCTTATACTTTTCTCTTCTTTTTCCTCTCTAGCCAAACATGAAAAAGTGTTTTCCATCTTATTTTCTTTTCTTTTCTCTTTCAAATTCCTTGAACCAAACATAGTATTACTTACACTGGCTTTATATTTTAAGAGTATTAAGCGCTTTATATTTTAAAAGTATTAAGAGTTTGTTCTCTTCGTCCGATCTTATTTTATTGAGGTTTGTGATATGGTCTGATTTGATAGTAGTTGTAGACTTGTAGTCATATTTGAAGGTGTTTCTGTTTTGGCCCGATTCCAATAAAAATAAGTAATAGGTAATAAGAATAAGTTGAAGAGAACAAGCTCTAAGTTAAAAAGGGTTAAGAGATAAGGTTGAATTTGTGGACACTACGATATGCCTAACAAATTTTGGCATCATGTCTAAAAAAAACACATTTCTCTTAATAAATTAGCTTTACTATTTGGTCAACAAACAAAAAGTGTGGCAGCACTTAAAACTGTTAACTCTAACCCTTGCCTTCATTGTTTAGTATCTTGAGAATTAAACACACAACACTCACAAATAATCTGCGAGAAACGAGAGAAACGGAACACGGACGACACACAAGAATTTAACGTGGTTCGGTTTCCCTAATCCACGGCTGCAACAGGAGGATTCTATTTCACTTGTCGTGTCTCCCGGAATTACAAGTACAAGGGCGAATATATATATGAGAAAAACCTAGGGTTACTAAACATGGGCCGGGCCTACAAGTTAAGCCCAAGCCTCCACAAACCCAACATTCTCCCACTTGGAGGCTTGATAGTCATCAACTGCCCTCCACCACGATTGCCTGTACATCGAGTAATCTTCCACAGCTCTCCTGTTGCAGCGGCCCTCTCATCAGACAACTAAAAGGCCCGTTGAAGCTCTCCCAAGCTCCAACACATCAGTCATGGCTAAATCTGCCACTGACTCGTCCTCGGTCCCTACCGGCTCCCACTGCAGACGCACACTGCCGGATCCTGGAACATCCTGAGAACAAACACTCTCCATACTCAGCAAGAAAATTTCTGGAGATGTTCCAACAGCTGGAATACTGGTTCTCCTGACCCACTGTCTTCTAGGCAACTTGGCTGAAGCGCCTCTTGAGCACCCACTGCCATAAATACCTCTGACTGCCCCCTTGAACCTTTCCACGCTCGTTCATCCTGAGTTTGACCTGTGGCTCTAGGTTTCTCTCTTGCATAGACAACCTTATTCTGCCCACGAGACTCTGTGAACCGGACTTTGTTTCTCTTCTGAACTGGGACGGTCACTCCCTCAGATGGTAACTCGACCATATACAGCGAACCTCTCTTCTCTCCACGGGCCATGACAAGATTTACCTTCACGACCTTCCACTGCCCATCAAACTTCTCTATCCTGATCTTTCCGTCCTCAGACATCATCTCTTCTGAGTATCCAAAATCTGACCAGAGAACACGTGAGAACAGATTGAAA
The DNA here is from genome assembly GCA_900332095.2 of Cuscuta campestris. Taxonomy (NCBI): domain Eukaryota; kingdom Viridiplantae; phylum Streptophyta; class Magnoliopsida; order Solanales; family Convolvulaceae; genus Cuscuta; species Cuscuta campestris. The sequence goes on along the minus strand of OOIL02002010.1, from coordinate 1,632,352 downwards.
CAAACAACCAGAACTGCCTCGAAAATTGCAGCAGCAAACTGAACAGCAAGGTTGTTCGGACTGCCAACAGATGACTATCTCGGTGGTCTTCTGATGTGTCGGCAGAAACCCTAGAGTCGCTAGGTTTGGCAGTGGAGGCAGATCTGTGTGTATGACCTAGGCTCTGATACCAGTAGATGTCTGATGCAGGGCAAGATTTTGGATGGTGGAAGATGCAAGTCAAGGACTTGCTATGTCAGGTTCTTCCATGTTTGACAGTTCAGAAACCCGAGAAGATGAAGGATGAAGAATGGGCTGACTTGGATAGAAAAGCCCTAGCCGTCATCAGGTGCACTTTGACAAAGAGTGTGACTTTCAACATCGTGAAAGAGACCACTGCTCGTGGGGTTATGACAACGTTGTCAAACATGTATGAGAAACCTTCCGCGTCTAATAAGGTATTCTTGATTAGACAGTTAGTTAACACTCGTATGCGGGAAGGTGGTTCTGTTACCACTCATATCAATGTTAGCATACATGAGGCCAGTAAAGAACTAGTTTGGTTGAAGACTTTTCTTAAAGAGTTGGGCAAACAGCATCTGATTACTTATTGTACTGTGACAATGAGAGTGCGGTGAAACTTGCTAAAAATCCAGTTTATCATGGCAAGACGAAGCACAGCGGGATGAGGTATCACTTTGTGAGGGGATTGATCAGTAATAGAACAATCAAGTTGAAGAACATCTCAGGTGCTAAAAATCCAGCAGATATGTTCACCAAGACAGTGGTGCTGGAAAAGCTGAAGCTTTGCATAGCTTCAGCTGGTCTCCTGGAATAGTGTTGCGGAGAGGGGCAACTAGGGAGATGTGAAGATCAAGGAAGATCTTTCATTTACAGAAGTACAGAGAGGAGCCGCAGTTTGGTCCAAAGACTCCAAGTGGGAGATTGTTGGTGATGTGTAGTCATTGGCCCAAAGTGGCCCACTTGTAGACAACTGAGAGTTAGGAGACCAGATTAGGGTTTCGGCCGGCCCAAATGGTTTTAAGCCCAGTTTGCTATAACTTGTCCAGCAAGGGTTAAACCCTAATTAGTTGTCTATATATATGATCTCCTGTACTTGTAATTATCATCACTCAATAATACAAACCCTAGTTGCCCCTGTGGATGTAGGTCAGATTAGACCGAACCACGTTAAATCTCGTGTTCTTTATTGCTTTCTTGCTTTCTATTCGTGTGTGTGTGCTTTTGTTCTTAACATAGTACTTCTTCCGTCCCTAAAAGATTGTCACACTTTGACTTTTTTGGTCAAACTGTGGCATCTTTTGAACAAGAATTAAATATAGTTTAAAATAATCAAATATTATAAAACATTTGATATTTCAAAACTATATTTTAAAATAAACCCAAATTTACTAAATTTACATTATAACTAAATATACTTTTTCCATAATTCATGGTCAAAGGATGCCACAGTTTGACTAAAAAAGTCAAACTGTGACAATCGTTTAGGGACGGAGGGAGTATATCTCATTATCTATTCATCTAGCTTCATTAGTGTGAGTATGTTTTATGTCTAGTGTGTTTTAGTCTGTTTGCCTTTTGAGTCACAAACTCGTAGAGATAAGTAAAGTGAAAATTGTGTGGTTGAAATTTATGGAGAGTAGAGAGGAATATAATGGACCACTTGATAATTTCTACTCCATCTAACCCACTATTTTGTCTGCTTTTACCTTTTTTTTGTCCGTCCCACTATTTTTGTCCCATACCATTTAGGTCATTTTGTGTGGCTCACATTCACCATCAAAAGAAGTACAAATAGTTTAAAGAGCCATTTTGCTTTGTTCCATCATACTCCAAAGCCAAAAAATAGTGAATCTATGGCTCCATCGGACATGATGGAAAATATCATACCACTCCCTCATGACCCAAAAATAGTGGGAGTGTGGGACTGAGGGAGTATAATGGAAATATTCATGATAAATTGGGACACACCAAAGAGAAAACATGCATATGATAATTTTGGGTAGAGGAAGTGCTACTGCATATTTGACAAGTTCTGAAGCTGGTTTAAGCCTTTTGGACTTTGGAGTTTGGAGGGTTGAATTGTACTATTGCAAATAGTTCCAGGGCTTACCTGACCCTCTTTCCTAGCTTTGCTTTGCAGCTTACTGATGTTTTTCATGTAATACTACCAACATTCTTTTTTGTCTTGAATTTTCACTTGAACACATTTTCTTAGCCTTTTTAATAGCAGCATTTTCATAAAGATGAAGATTGCAGTAGAAGGATGTATGCATGGAGACCTAGACAATGTCTATGCTACCTTATTACACTTACAAGATGTGGAGAAAATAAAGATTGATCTTCTGATATGTTGTGGTGACTTTCAGGTACTGATTGGTGGATTCATTGGATATCTTCCATGCTTCCTTTAAATAGCATATTACTTGATTCTTTGCATTGGTCAATCATAATGAATTTGAGCACAGAATTTTTGTCAGTGTTAAAGCAAAATGAGATCAAGTACATGGTACTGGGGCTCTTCATTTTATGTGAAGTTGTGCTCTAAATATGTGTCATTTGATGATGGGTTCTTATAGAACTTACATTATATACAATTTCAAGGCATCATTTCTATTTCAAAGTTAACTTCTCTTAACAACATAAGTCTGGATAATAAAAACTAGTCAGAATAGTTACAGGAAAAATGTTCTTTAATCTAGCATTCTAGCTTGATATGGCTAATTGGCAATAACATGCTTGAGTTCAGATTAAAAAGCACATCTTTTTTCGTAATGCTAATTATTTTAGCAGAACTGGAACTATAACAGCACTTTAAAATCTTATTTTTTGGTTGTTCTATGTAAACTTGAATCTTGCCCAGTTCACTTAGTAGGGAAATGCTTACTATTCATACCATAAAGCATATGCCAGTGGGTAAGAAACTAAGAATAATGAACACTAATGTTTGTGGTTTCCATGTTTTTACTTAATCAGCATGCATCTTGCCTCTGTTAAGTTTATCTGTACAGGGGAGAGTGGGGGTATTCAAAAAAGCTTTTCTTTAATACGCACGTGCTTATGGGTTCGTGCTACTTATGTATGAAACTAGGTTTTGGGAATTTCGAGATTAAATTTTAACACGAAGCATATTCTATGCACAAGCAGGCTGTTAGAAACAAGAAGGATCTTGAAAGTTTAAATGTGCCACACAAGTACAGAACCATGAACTCTTTCTGGAAGTATTACTCAGGAGAAAAAGTAGCACCATTCCCTACTATTTTCATAGGAGGCAATCACGAAGCTTCCAATTACATGTGGGAGCTGTGAGTTGACTTTTTTTGCACTTTGCACTTATGTAGCCTGTTCTGATTTACATTTTTGCTTATGATTGATTTTATGTCTTCTTCTTCTAAAGTAAAATGTAAATAGCATTCAAGTTTCTATTTATTTTGCAAAAAAAAAGAAAGAAAAAGTATTCCTTTATTTATTGTTAGTAGGGAAGAAAAAGTGTTCACATGTATGACTCATTTTGGTCTTTGGAGATGTATAATACTGTAGTGATGTATTTAGTGCAAACCAGTTCCATTGTTGCCATAATATATGTGTAGGTGATGCTGTAACTTGTAATATGATTTTAGACTGGATAGAAAGCTTATGAATGCTCTAGTTAGATTGATGTCGAGCATGTTTGGGAATAGCTTTAGCGATTAGCGTTAACGTTTTGAAAAGGCTATCTACGGGCAGCGTTTAGCGTTAGCGTTTTCAAAGTAATCTGCACCGTTAAAATTTTATCCAAAACGCTAACGCTAATCCCTAACGCTATTTCCAAACAGGCCCGTCATGTAGTTTACGCTACTTGCCTTTATAAACATGAGTCATTTTGTGAAGGCAGTTTCATGTATCTTAAGGAAATTTAATCTGCGTTTGCATTATTCACTTATCTTCCACTCCATTGACTTTTAGTGAAACCTTTAGTTCTTTCCTTTGTTTCCATCTAGACTTATCCCATGAAATATTGTTCTTTTGTCACAGATATTATGGAGGTTGGGCAGCACCTCAAATATACTTCCTTGGATATGCTGGAGTAATCAAGTTTGGTAATATTCGTATTGGGGGCCTCTCTGGTATCTATAAATCAAATCACTATGGATTGGGTAAGTTGTACATGAGAAATATTGCATTGGTTTTCATTTCTCTTCATTGGTTGACGCACTTGGGGTATAAAGAATATCATTAAATTTTTCTACTTGCTATTATTTATGTGCCTACACCTAGCAAAAATTGATCGCACATGATTTTGGTCTGAGGCCTGATCCGAAAATACTGGATTTTGAACAAAGATTTTGTTGATCGGACCCAAGGATAACCGAACCTAAAATGACCTGCTATAAATGAGTCAAACCTGTGCAAACCCAAACCCGACCTAACTGACTTGCTCGGTTAAGTTTTTTTTCTTTCAAAATCATGCACTTTAGTATGAAATATAATGGATAAAATAATACTCCCTCTGTCCACCTAAGATCTTTCCATTATGCGTTACGATGTTTGACCGACTTTATTTTCAAATCAATTTATTTGATTATATGGGTAAAATTTAAAAAATAAATTTTATATATTAAAAAACAACATGAAAAGTTCTACAAAACTAGAGGTAACAAGACTATATTATTTTATGAAAAGAGTAGTAAAAATGAGCAAAAAAGTGAGTTAAGTTTGACCCTATGAATATTGTCCGAGAAGATCTATGGCGGACAGAGGGGGTATTATATTTTTCTTTTTTAATGTAAACATATTTTTTCAAATGAGTTTTAATGATCATGTATGGCTCTCTTACTTTTTTTCAAAATTTATACATTTTTTATTATTTACAGTATAATATTTTAACCTCTTTGTGCTTTGTGATCTTATATTATCTGTGTTGCTTGAGCCGTGGTGGTGTGGTCTCTTGGAAACACCCTCCCCAGACCCTACTCTCATGGGATCCAACTGGTTTGTTATTATTTATACTAATATTTTTGTATATAACACAAAATTAATTAAAATTTCAAAAGAAAATCTTATAATAGCTTTAATATATATATATATATATATATATATTGATATTTTTATTATTTTTTATGCAAAACAAATGTGATAGCATTAATTTATATATATTTAAAAAAAATGAACGTGACTCGAAGCCGATGACATTGGGTCATGAACATGCATTTCCCAATCCGTACTCGGACTTAACCGAACCGAAAGGAATTGAACCTGAACTGACTGACCTATTTGCCAGCTCTATGTGCAAAATTAAGTCTTCTATTCGAAGATAAAGTTGTGGCAGATTTGCAGAAATGTCCATGAGTTACTACCCCTTGATAAATGCTTGACATTTTGTGATGATAAATTACAATAACTTGATTAACTTTTCTATGGCAGGACATTTTGAAAAGCTTCCCTACAATGAGCGAGATATTCGATCCATATATCATGTTCGTGAATATGATGTTCATAAGCTTAAGCAAGTTGAAGAACCAATAGATATCTTCCTTTCACATGACTGGCCCGTGGGTATCACAGATCATGGAGACGTGAAGAGTCTTCTTCGTAAAAAACCTTTTTTCGAGGAAGAGGTAGGTAAAAAAGGAGGATGTGTAAAATATAATGAATTGAGTAATTTAGTTCACTCTTTAGATGTGTCTAGACTCAACAATGTTCATGCCTAATCCAAGAGGTCAGATTCATTGGGGCTGACTTCTCTGTATGTTTGACTTCATGCCTTCACTGAGATACATTTAATGAATGTGGCTTGAGTGACTGGCTCTCAATGTTTCAAAGACAGTTTCCTTTCATACTAGTCTCTTATTACCACTGCCACCACCACTATTAATATATTCCAGATCCAACATGAGGGAATGCACTGGGTTTGATGCTGTTGTGTTGTTGTTGTCGTCGTCGTCGTTGTCATTGTTGTTATTATTATTATTATTATTATTGTTGTTGTTGTTGTTGTTGTTGTTGTTGTTCATTTGCTTGAGGAACTACTTGTCCTCCACTTTCTTTACCGAACTTGTCTCTTATTGTTATAATTTTTTCCCCTGATGAACTTCTTGTTCTCCCGTTTCTTTACGTAGTAATCAATGTCGTTTTGTTTTTTTTAGCCAAAAGAGGTATTAGATCTGTGTACTTTTCTATTCATGTGTGATGTGTATTTAAGTTTTTCCGTTTACTTCTACAATACTGTTAGGTTGTTAACTTGTGATTGTTGGCATGGGCATGCAGTGCTAGTTTTATCTGACATCGGTATATGCTGAATATGTCTAAAATATGCTTCCAGATTTGCGAAGGAACTCTGGGAAGTAAACCTGCTGCAGAATTATTGGAACTACTGAGGCCATCCTATTGGTTTTCTGCCCATCTACATTGCAAATTTGCGGCTTTAGTTCAACATGGAGAGGATGGTCCAACCACCAAATTTCTCTCTCTCGATAAGTGCCTCCCTGGTCGGAATTTTTTGCAAGTACTTTCTTTCACCATTGTTGTTCACTTGCATTTTTTTCACAGATTGCTGAAATACAGTATCCTGACTTATAAGGTATATCTTGAGCTTAGGTTATTGAAATAGAGTCAGAACCAGGGCCTCATGAACTCCAGTATGATGAAGAGTGGTTAGCAATTACGAGGAAGTTTAATTCCATCTTACCTCTGACAAAAAGGCGTGCGAATTATAGGTGAATAGTTTTATAGATGTGACAAGTTAATGGTTTGTGAAAGGAATTTGATAGGTATTTATGGTGTTTTTCACTTTGCAGTGATGCAAGATTTAACCTTCAAGAATGTCGCAATTTCGTAAGGAATAAACTTAAACTAAGAGGAGCAAAACCTTTCGATTTTGTGTGCACTGTTCCTTGCCACAGTACCAGTCAGCCTTCTGCTAATGATGCCTTTTCTGGTAATGATCTGCGTCACCACATATCTAATCACTGAGGATATGACCTTAGATTGGAATTTTTGGAGAGCTAGGATTAGGGTAGTTGGATAGACATTTTAGGCTTGGTGGTAGTTTCCACATTTGTTGCTGTGTGCTTTTTATGCTTGGTGCTTTACGCTTTTATGCTTTATGCTTACTATGCTTGTTGTGCCTTTCCTATGTTAGTTTGTTCTTTGCTTTTTGTGCTCTGTCCTTTCTTTGTAGGTATCTTTTGTGTTTTTGTGGAATCTGTTTACTTGAGCCGGGGGTCTCTTGGAAAGAGCCTCCCCACACACCCCTCAAACCCTACTCTCATGGGGTCCAACTGGGTTGTTGTTACTGTTGTCTTTGTATCAATGGTTAGCGGGGTTGGGATAAAATTAACATCTATGGACAATGTATAATCATCATGTTCATAGTTAAAACAAAGAAAGACCACTCCTTTAGAAGGTTGCAACAGGAAGGGTATCTAGTGTAAAATTTGCCACTATACCTTTTTACATGCATTTAAAGTGTTAGTTAATTGTTGACAATTAACTGATAACTATAATTTTAGTGTCACCAACCCCAACATAGTTGGGATTAAGGTTGTCATCCTTGTTCTAAATGATACTTACGGTTTTTCTACATGCTGTCTCAAGAGTCATATCACTGTTTGGAGTTCAGTTTTTGAAATTTAAAATGTCGTCTTTTGTACTAATTCATTCTGATGTTCGTCTTGTTCATCCACAGGACACTGCCGAAATCCCCAAACAGAAGCTTTACTACAGCTCCTTGAACTTGAATATCTTCTTGATGGCACGTCAGGATCAAGGGAGCTTTCTGGAAGCTCAACATCTAGTAATACTCTCTCATCGTTCGATTACATTGATTTCAATGCCAGTAAATTCCATTTCTTCCACTGCTGTTCCAAGTGAGAAACAAGTTTTCGTATGATGGAGCTAACCTTTGAAACCGTTTTTTTCATTTGGTAGGTTCGTTTAACTATTTCTCTGAAGATATACCCATTGATGATGTGAATGATGTAGATGATCCAGATGAGGCTGGAGATGGAGACAGTGAAAATGAACAAACATAGAACTCGTCTAATAGGTAATCGTTGCTTCAATGATAGTTTAAGTTTAGTGCCTCATTGACTTCGAGGGGGAAGAAATAATCCCTTTTAATTCTTTATTCCATCATATAGTCATGATTGATAATAATTGTCTTCTGATGGGTATATTGAAATCTACTTAAATGCATATTAACTAATTAGATTGATTATATTGAGCATACTTAGTTACTCCTTCCGTCTAAGAATTTTTTTAAGCTAGGTGATTATGAAAAAAGTCACATGTGAGCATTTTATCAAAAGAAATTGGCTTAAATATCAAATTGGCTCCCTATTCTATAGCTCATAGCCTTACTCTTGCCTTGGTAGCCTCTCCAGACTTTCACTTTTGTAATGATTATTCATATGACAATTCACTTTATTAAACTCTCACTTCATCTACACTTTCTTTTTAAAAAAACCCATGCAAATGTGGAAAGTGAATGGCTTAAAATGGCTTAAAAAGTCACATGTAAGGCTATGAGCTATAGAATAGGGAGCCAATTTGATATTTAAGCCAATTTCTTTTGCCATTAAAAAAAATGAGAAGGAAATGTATGGATAGATAAAAAAGGAATGTAGGAACAAAATGAATGGATGTGAGCATTATACTAATGAGTATTATTTAAGCTAGTTCATCCATCTGGCTTGGAGTGTATCTCGTCTAAAGTAGATTCACCCATTTCGAGACAAAGGCCTTGTTTGGGAACAAAGTTTTCGAATAACATCAGTGTTTTAGATAAAATTTTAATGGTGTAGATAAATTTTGAAAATGCTAATATCAAATGTTATTGTTAGATATCTATTTCAAAGTGCTAATGTTAACCTCTAATGTTATTGTCAAACCAGGTTGGGTGCATAATTCCATTAGGTCAGACGAAGAGGGGCGCTTCATAGGGTAGGCTAGTATGGTACGTGATTAACTCGACGATATCTAGATTGTACTCCCTTCGTCCTAAAACTATCTTCCCACTTCTCCTTTAGCTCCGTCCTAAAACTATCTTCCCACTTCTTAAAAAAGGAAGTAAATAGACTATATTACCCCCATCTGGCTTCCTCCGTCTTTCTGTCTCCCGTCTTCTTCTCTCTTCGTTCTCCCTCTTCGTCATCACTTCTTCCTCTCTCCCTTCAATTCCTCCATCTCTCATACCCAGGTAATCCTCATCTTTTCTCCATCTCTTTGGGAAGGTTGATTTAGGACGGAGGGAGTAATTGGTTATGTTGTACCATAAATACTCCACCCTCATTGGAGAAGCCGAGAAGGGATTCTATTTTAGTTATTCGTTTGTACTCTTTGAGCTTTTATCCATGTTGATTTATATTCTTAATTCTTGATATAATATTTACGGCTGTGTTCGGAGAATTTTTTTTTATCATTTGGAGTTTTTATTGAGAGTCTCAATCGTGCCTATCATTTACGATGATCGGAAGGGAAGGGAATCTGCAGGAAGGAGGGTGGCCACAGGCACTGTGTTGGAGTTGTGTTGTAGTGGCCAATCATTTTATGAATGTTTCTGTTCTTTTATCATGAACTAAAGGCATCTATAATTATATTTACAACCATTCATTTTAATGTATATAATAATTATAGTCATTAGGCTTGTAATCTGTGATGATTGGTCAAAAAGTGATTATGCTATTGAGAGTGACATCTCACCCTGGTCAAGTGTTAATGAGAGTAAGAATATGAATATTGTTGCAATATTTGAGACTGGTGAGTGTGTATGAAAAGAGAGAAAGTGAATAAAGTTTATACTGTGAATAGTTAGTAGACAATTTAATTTTATATGAAGAGCGCACAATATTTTGAACCTATATGTAGCTATCCTTCGACTTGAAGTCATTACATAGTATACACATATGAACCTGTGCACTTTGATCATGATTGAAGCCATCTAATACATCGATCTGTGGGCACATGGTTGTGTATTGGTGCACCGTAACGCATGCTTAGAGATGGGAATGATGTACGCATGATTTTTCTCTCTTAATTCTAAGACATGAATGCTTTATTCTATTCTATTAGTCTTAGGGGCTGTTTGGCAACTTCTGAATGGGTAAGTGCTGAATCAGTAAGAGGTCTGAACCATTAAGTGCTGGACCAGTAAGAGGTCTGAACCATTAAGAGCTAGTATATTGCTTAACTATTCAGAGGCAAAATATCTGATCAATTCAGATAAGAGGTATTAATCATTCAGACTCTGTATAATACTTAACCATTCAGAGGCAAATCTCTTAACCATTCAGACTTCTGAACCATTAAGAGGCTGAAACAAACAGTCTGAACCATTAAGTGCTGAACCATTCAGACATCTGAACCATTAAGAGGCTGAAACAAACAGCCCCTTACTCAAAACTAGTCATAGGAAATTACGATATTAATGGATTATTCTATTCTACTATTCTCTTAATTCACATTTTATTTTTAAAAACATAGGAAACTACAATAACATATTTTAGTTCACATCTATTGAATAAATAACTAAAACATCTCACAGTAATTGTCGAGCAAATTTACAATTTAATCTTAGTGGGCAAAATTTGTATCACATAAGATCTTTATTGACATTGATTATCAAATAGAATAACCTAATTCAAGTATCTCAATCACTTCACTCTATTCAAATTTATTTAATACACCTTATTTACCTACCTCGTGCCACTAAACTCTTGTTTTATTATATTAAATACTAAAAACATAAAATAAATTTACTTTCTATGATGTAATAAGTGTAAGAATGCTTCGATCATAAGTTTAGAATAGGAATTGAAAAATATGGCAATTAACACAATAGTAATTTTTAATACAGAGTTTCAAAAGAACTAAAAATTTCATGCAACGTGAACTTATCATGTATCTGATCTCCCATGCGTGGTATGGTTTTGCTTTGTTTCACTCGTTAGTGTTTGTCCTCTTGGGTACAAGGAAAGTGATTCATGATACTATTAAACATATCCCGAGACTAGCAAATTATATCGTACGGCCGGTTGTACGATTCTTCTCATACTGTTGGTGTAATCAACATAAACAAGAGTAGGGTTGAAAAAACTAGAGTAGGGTTAGGAGTCGTCACCGTAAAATTCGGGAAGAGGCCGTGCGATTTGGTGAGGAAGAACAACTTCTCATCGTGGTTGCTTCCCCTCCACAACACCGGAGACTCGAATCCTGCGGCCAACAACAACAAGCCTCCTGCCGCAAAGATTTCCACTACCACTGTCGCGGTCGAATTCGGCAGATAGTAATTGGACCAGCAGCTGGGAGGTGAGTAAGATAATCGGGATCGGCGGCTTCAACAACATGTATCAAGGAGATATCGACGACAACAAAGCTAGGGGCGATGACGGCGGCAAAAACCAGCAGCTCCGATTCTCCATAAATAGTTTGGTTGTATGAACGATATGTTGCTTCAGAATGAACACTACATTACTCGAATTGAACATTATGTTGTTTCATAATGAACACTACGTTGTTTGTAAATTAATATTATAACTATAATAAATAAATGTATGAAAATGAATAATGCGCTGTTTCAGAATGAACACTACGTTGATTCAAAATGGAAACACCTGTTATTTCAAAATAAATATTCTTTGTACTCTATAACAAACACTTATGATTTTTGCAAAAATGAGTACTACTTTATTCTAAAATGAGTATTGCACTATTACCTAACTGTATTATAGTTCTTGTACCGCCGGTGGTATAATATAAGCATTCCCTGAGACTCGAGAAATTATATTATTTCTCGGGTAAATGAAGCCTTAATAATGAGTTATTTTAATTCATCTAATGCATAAACAGATATCAATGTCAATAAACTAGACAAGATTCTACACAGAATCCATGAGACATGAGTGAGATGAGTAACAATGAAAATGTAGAACTTTTTCATGGGACGAAAAATATATAAGAACGAAGTTATATTTTATTTTATCTTTTAACAATATTAGTAAATAAATACAGAAGAATATCAATTATCAACAAGAACAACCTAGTTGGATCACACAATAGTAGGGTCTGAGAAGAGTTTCTTTACGCAGACCTTGCCCTTACTCGAAAGTAGGGAGACTGTTTCCAAGAGACCCCCAGTTCCAGTAGCGCACATACAATATAAGAGCACAGAAGACACATTAAAGTAGAGAAATTAAAGCACAAAGCATACAAAGCACACAAAACACACAACAAAGCAAACAACGTACGCCTAAACAAGTGCAATCCCATATTCAAAAGCGCATGCCCGCCTATCCTATTTCTAGCTTTCTAAACGCTTCTATCTAAGGCCATATCAGCAAAAAGGACAAGAATTCATACGTCATGTCAAATCACCTCCTCCCAATACTTCTTAGGTCTACCTCTATCCCAATTCCCACCTCCAACGTAAGTCTCTCGCATCTGCGCACTAGGGCGTCAGCACTTCTCCGACTCACATGCCCAAATCACTTTAGCCTAGTTTCTCGTAGCTTATCTTCCACAGGTGCCACACTCACCCGTACTCAAATAACCATGTTTTGAATCGAATTCATCATCGTCCAAACATCCAACACAGCATCTGCATCTCTGCAACATGCAATTGACAAACATGAATTTTTTTAACTTCCTAATACTCAGCACCGCAGGCGTTCGTAGAGGGTAGTGGCTTCCGTAGCCACTGGAATCCAGTGACTACGGAACCGGGCCGACATTAAATAGCTTGGTTATCCAAATCAACCCTCTGTGGCTGACATACTTCCAAAACTCCACAGAAATGCCTCAAGGCTTTCTCAATTCTTATCTCCGAACGGCAAGAATTTATAATATCAAAACTATATTATATTTTATACTCTAGTAATACGAGAGAGAAAAATCATTTTTAATGAGGAGTGTAACTGGGTTGAGAAAAAGAAAGAGAAAAGTGCATTGTTTACCCTCGAATTCTTTGAAAATTGCATGATTTACCCCTGAACACTAAAAAGTGCGCCAAATACCCCTGAATTATTCAAAAATTGCACGGTTCATCCCTGAACAATAAATATTGCACCAAATACTCCTGAGCTCTTCGAAAATTGAACTATTTACTCTTAAACATTTAAATAAAGACGACAATTTCGGGTAAAGGTACTTTAGAGAATTCACAAGGCCAGATGAATCATATTCGCAATTCTTGTTCATGCAAGCAACGCACTCCTTATCTAATAGTTTAGGACCAACGATGCAACGTTTTAATTTGTTCAAGGGTATTTGGTGCATTTTTTAATGTGTAGGGGTAAATCGTGCAATTTTCGAAGAGTTTGGGGATAATCGGTGCACTTTTTAAAGTTCAAGGGTAAAACATGCAATTTCTAAAAAGTACGGGGTAAACAATGCACTTTAATCGAAAAAGAAATATATTTTTCTTTGAACAATGGTGTGAGAAGAATCATACGGAGTATGTTTGAAGGAGAAGGGCTGTGCAAGCCTCGCTGAATTTTTATACCTTTGGATCACGCTGCAATTCCATATATCCTTTATCCCTCAGACATCGCCAATGTTTTCTCAGCGAATTCATCATTCTCCAACTGCACCACTATCATCTTTCCACCCACAAGGCTTCAGACACTTGACTCCATCCATCTACAGGCACCGATTCTCTCCCAACCCACTGAAAAGACAAACCCTCCATCTACCGCACCACCGACCCACGTTTCTCTGCGCCCATAAAAGCAGTAATCTTGAAGAAGGTCCACAAGAACACTGGAAACAATTTCTGGAAAAATTGTCCCCCAAAAACATTCTTGGAGCAGAGAAGGTGTTTAGACTCATAGCTGGAGCGACCTCTAGTCCCATTGCTCAGTACATCCCTTCCCCTACCACTTTCTTGCACTCTACTGACCCCAGAATCAAATTGGTATACAGTTCTAACCCTTTTTTTTATTTATTAGCGTTGTCACTAAGATAATGACTGGTCTTTTCTTGTTTTGAACTTAACTAAAGATTGCTCCTTTGAATGTTCATGAGCGTCCCTCACATCTCGAACTAGCTTTTGGGGTTAACCGCGGTGTACACTTTTAGCTGTATGTAGAACAAAATGAGTCTGGGTTCGTTGTTGTTGTTATTGTTGTTTTAACAGTTTGCCTCTCTACATTCTATGTGCACGCACCCTTCCCATACCCCCACTTTGTGAGATTATACTAGGTTTGTTGTTGTAAAACAAAATGAGCGACAGTCATGATAAGGCGGCGCATATAATGTGAATTTTAGAAGGAATACTTATTCAGTCCATAAATATTTAGGCTTCTCTAATGTTTTCTAACTGCAAGAGGCAGTAAAAAGAAATGAATAAGACAGGAAAGACTTCACTACTTTTCCGGGAATTTTAGTGCAAGAATCAATTTGTAATTGGTGAAGTGGTAGGAGAAAGTTCCCTTCAAAAGTTACATCACAGTTCTGATTGGTGGCATCTTATATGCAGACGTGGCTACTTGCTCTAGTTATTTTACCAGCAAGGTCGGGTATTGCTCTGCGTCTCTGTTTCGTTGTCTACTTGGCTATATTATCCGTACATATCCAACCTACAGAAGTATGGAAGGTAAGTTGACGTTTGAAAGCTGTATGTAATAAGTTTTCTGTATAAACACATAGCAAAACAAGACAATGAAACCCCTAGAATTATTGGCGCAATTCTGATTTAGTGGGTGTTTCTATGTGCTTATAAGATGATCAAAACTGTTTATAAGCAGTTTTTAACTTATAAGTCAGCTGATGACATGTTTCTCCGTGCTTATAAGGCCATCCGTTATCATGCGCGAGGGATGGTGTCACTACCTCCCTCACGCCTCCTTCACGCCGTTACACCGCGCCGACATTTCTTTGGATGGGCGTGGCCCCTTTTTCTGTGATAGCCACCCCCGCGTGGCCCTTTGCTTTCTTCTTCTTCTTTTTTATTTCAACCAATCAAAATAATTCACATCTTGACACCCTCATTCAAGCCCCACAACACACATGTTTCTATCACTCCACGTCATATCTCTTTATGCTCTATCAAGCCCCTGTCAAACCCACCATAACACATGGTCTAAGCTCCTTATAAGTCAGAAAAAATAAGTAGGTCTTACCTACTTATTGTTAAGTCAGTTTTTTTGTTTCTCCGTTTTGACCAGATTATTTAGAAAATTGTCTCACACCAATTATGAATATTTCCAAATGACTTATCTATCATTTAAGTCATTTTACTTCCATGAAATAAGATTTGGCTTAAAAGCAGCTTATAAGTTAGAAACTGCTTATCAACAATAAGCCAATAAGCACCAGCACAAAGAAACACCCCCTTAGTTTCTTTGTCCTATCATTTTTTTAATGCTGGAAAGATCTCCTTGTCTGTAACGTATCATGTTTTGATAGGATCAACTAGGAAGAGTATCACTGCTCTCTGGGGTTCTGTTTATAATGTTGGCTCTAAGCACGGACTCTGCACCTTCCCTTGTCTATTCAAGAACGCCTCCACCTTCAGTGATGGGGCTACCGACTTTCCCGACATCTTTGAAAGGTTATTCGTATGTAGTTTTAAAAATGGGTCCACTACAGATTACCAGAAAGGGATTGCTAACGGCAACCACATCAGCATGTTTAACCTTCACAGTGAGTGGAATCTCGCCCTCCCTTTACCTTTATAATATGCTTATTAGTTGTCTGGTATTGATGCAGTTGCTAGTCCTATGTAAAATATGAAAATGAAGCATATTACCATATCCATTATTGAATCAAATATTCAAATGTGATCAGCATGCATCCTTTGCATTCTCTGCTGCAGGTAATATGCATTATTACCGGTTTTTTTACTTCGACGACATATATTCGCCTAAAACTAACCAAAGGTTGCAATAAAGCTTCAAATTGTGAACCTAAATGTAAATATGTCCTAAGGATTATTACCTCATTTACCTGTATTTATTACCAGGCTACTCTCTTTTGATCGCCAGGTGTTTCAAAGTGCAAGCCTTTACCTGTCAACTACAACTCCGGAGCAGATATCATTTGCGCTGCAATGGTTTTTACGCCCTTTGGATAAACTTGGTCTTCCTGTAGCAGAAGTCATCCTTACGCTGCTACTCTCTTTGAGATTTATAAATATAGTTTTTGATGAGGTGCGAAAGATTTCCTCTTTTTCATGTCAAAACACTCAGAAGCAGTTATGTCTGTGTACTAATAACTGCAATTTGCACAGCAAACCAATGCTCTTTCTTTGAAAGGAACTCTGTTTTTTATAAGTTAAAAGCCATTCCATCACAACGGAATTTGAAAAATTCCTGTAATGACGGAGGGAGTATATAAAAAACGGCTCAAACAGGTTTTTATAGATAAAACTTAAACTGACATCTTTTACTTCTCTTATAACATGAAAGTAATTGTCAATTATTTGATCCATATTTTCTTTGTCAGTTTAGAATAAGATATTTACACTTTAATTTGTGCTATAGGTGTCTCATAAGTCCCAAACTACTAAACCTGTAAAACTTAAAAAGATAGAGAGAAACAAGAGAAAGCAAAAAAGAAAAAGTTGCAGACATAACTGTAAAGAAAGGAAAGAGTAAAACCATGAAAGGGAAAATTGAGGGAAGAAAAGATGTGGCTGAACAGGGAGAAAACAAATGTTAAAAAATGGTAATATTAATAGGATGGTGCTAAAGATTGCTAAACACCCCCTTTTTTATAATAAAATGGACAAGTTTATCCTTAAAACTGTCAGGCAAGCTATAAGATTGCTTTTCGGGCTTGCTACATTCCAAACACTCCCTCCGTCCCACTATTTTTGGGACATGAGAGACTAGTACGAGGATTAAGAAAAGTAGTATTGTGTAATTGATATTGATGGAAAGGTGAGATAAAGTGAGAATGAATTTGAACCGCACAATATGACCAAATATTGTACTCCCTCCGTCCCACTATATTTGTCCACTTTTATTTTTGCACACCATCCAATACACTTCTTTAATCCATTTTATCTTGTAATTTGTATATTAAAAAATTATAGAAATTATATATTAATAAATAATAATCTATATGTTAAGACAAATCAAACAAGATCACGCATGACTATATTTAGGCTTACACATTGAGAGAATTTGATGAGTCAAAGTACTTAGATGAATAGTTCCAAAAGTCAAAAGTGGACGAATATAGCGGGACGGAGGTAGTATGAGACAAAAATAGTGTGACACAAAAAAAGGGACAAAAATAGTGGGACAAAGGGAGTATCATAATTCATACTATCATTTAGCATTCGCAAACTCATTCTTGGAGTATAACACTTAAGCTTAACAGGTTCGTAATATTGCTCTTGGGATTGTATCCCGAAGGATAAATTGGGAGCAGCTGACAACTTTTGAGACCATTGATGGTTAGTATGACCTGCCAAGAAATTACTTATGGTAACAATTATTAACTCCATGGTCATGTTCCATGAGATCTGCATTGATTTTATAAAATCAATCTTTTAATGGGACCTTTTCACTTTATCATGATCAATGATATTTTCCATGCAACTAAAAAAATATGATGGTGATGATAATAGTATTTGAATTTTATTACATTTTTCGTTCGGAATGAAAATGCCAATAGCAAATACCTCAATTTATATTTTTCATGCAAGTAGATATAATCTATCACTCCCATGATGATGGTTTTAGAATTTCATCTCATTAGCCATTTCTTTATTGCAAGATTCAAGATGATTATCAACTAGTTAGGATTAATTATCAACTTTTTTTATTGAATTGCAAGACTCCTTAGCTTTCCAATTGGTCAATTCTTTTTTTAAATTTCTGGTATTTAAAATATGTTTTAATTTCATTGCAGTATTTGTCACATACATTCGTCGAATATTCAAGAATATTTTTGCGCATGGAGAACAGATATCTCAGGTCTGCATTGCTTTTAAATTTGTTCTTTTAAATTTGATAACACCCTCCTCCGAAACCCAAGCCTGAAGTTTTTTCTGAAGATTCTTTGGCATCTAGTAAAACTATAAAATATGTGTTCTTCAGTGAAAATTCTTCTCTACTTGATAAAGGAATGAAATGACTGTATCATGGGTGCAATGCTCAAGTGTTTAGAAGTGCAGACTATTGGTTTTTGTTTAAATAAATGCTTCAGAAATCAAATATGACATAAATCTGTGTAATATGGTGTGTTGTGTTTTCAGGCAATGATTGTGAGAGGCTTTCGAGGAGACATCAAAGCACACAAAATCTTCTTGTCAGCAAATTCATCATCCCCTGTCGTAAACTGCATTTCCTTATGCATACTTGCTGGCTTGATTGCTGCAGTCACCTTGCCCACAGGGCTCTTTATGTGACCTGCAACTTTTCATCACTTGGCCAAAGCCATTCTCGGGTAACGCTAGATTCACACCTAATATTACCATACTACCCCTGCCTGCACCCAGGAGGAACAACCGGCGGCAACCACCACCTTTGTTGCCCAACCGGGTTGTGGCTTTGGCTTCATCACCCTCCACCTCCACCCACCAACAACAAGTTCTTCATGAAAAACTCAACAAGGATCAAATGGAGCAGGTGGTTAAGTTGCAACTTTGAGGGCAAGTCGTGTTTCCAGGAGGGGAGTTATATGATAGGTTCGAGGCTGGTTGATTAAGCGTAGTACCTCTTTAGGAACCTCTTCAACTAGGGGTGGGATTCATCCTTAGTTTTTTAAAAAAAAGTAGAAAGATTTTCCTTTGAGGAATGTTTATTAGGAATAAATATAATCGATGGTCTTTTTTTTGTATGTTTTGAGGTGCATGGTACTATGGATATAGCTTTGCAAACTTCACACATCATCAATAAAAACACTTTCTTTTCCTTTTGGCACTTTAAATTGAAATTTGAATTTGGAGCTTCTGTTCTCTTTATCTTTCCCACAAAACGTAATATTTGTCCTCAACGATTCTGATCTCACACAGCTCATTACAATCTACACAAAAGCTTTTACTACATAATTTTTCAATTTTTTTTCCTTTTTTATTTTCTTTTCAAAGAGATGTAGTTCTCAAAGGAATGCTAAGTTAAATGTACGAGAGCGTTATTGTCCATTTAAGTTCAAAAACATGAAAAATTAATTTTATCGCATGTCAAGCGTGTTTGTTACACATTGTTTAAATAATAAATCTAATATTTTATCGGTATTGATGTAAGATTTCGAAAAATGTAGGGAGAACAAAGTAAATTTTAGAAATACAGGAGATAAAAAATATACATTTATCAAATCAAATGAGATATTAGTGTAATAAACTTTTTTAGTATTATTTCAATAGGTTGATTTTTTTAATAAAAAAAAAAAAGAAAGCACCTAAAATAGGAACAAAACAGACTGTATTCTTAGAATAAGTGATACCGGAGTATGTTTTTATCTTGAAATAAAATCGTTATACTGTGATAATGTGTCACTGTACATTGGTACTTTACAATTTTTTTGATATTATATATTGACATTATGGATATTATAGATTCAAATTTAGAATAAAAATATGAAAGTTATAAGAAGTATTTTGCATCTTTATATTTTAATTCTATTTTAATTTTTTTCCCCTCTAAAAAAATACTCCCTCCATCCACAAATTAGTTTCTCATTTTGATTTTTGTAGTCAAATTTTTTATACTTTAATTGCATATTACGAAAAAATAAATTGAATTTTTATTTATAAATTTAATAACAATAGATTGATTTTGAAATATACTTTGTTTTGAAATATTTATTTTTATGGTATGTAAATATACATAAATAACTATATTAATAATAAAAATATTGCATTAAAAATTGTGAAAAGTTAAATGAATATATAATTTGTAGAGGGAAAATACTAAGGCTGTGTTTCTTTCGTCAAATCTAATCTGATTATAATTATATTTAGAATTATATTTGATCTGTTTTTAATAAAAATGAATCCGAGTAATAAACTACTCCGTAAATAATAAGTTGAACTAAAAGTAAAATTACCCCTCGGGTAGTCCGGTCCTTTAATTTATCTTTGAAACGGTGTCGGCCCCTACCACTGACTGACTCAGGATGACGCCTACGACGTGAAACTCAAGACTACCCCCGGCCTGCTTTGAACATATACCACCACCCGTAAACGGCATCGCAGAGCGGTTGTAAATCAGAACCGGAAAAAAGAAAGGGAAGAAGATGCTTGGGTTCGAGAGGCTGAGCCGCGGCGGCGACGCTGCTGTAGGGGGGGCGAAAGGTGATATAGAGGAAGGGACTTTGCACCCAGGGCTTGGCTACGGAGAGAATCTTCTGAGATGGGCCTTCATCCGAAAAGTCTACGGCATTCTTGCCGCTCAGATCCTCGTTACCACCCTCGTCTCTGCCGTCACCGTCTTCTACGCCCCGGTCAACGAGCTCCTGAGGACCAATTCCGGCCTTCTCCTCTTCTTCATCTTCCTCCCCTTCATCCGTAATTTCCTCTTTCTCCCTTTCTCAAACCCTAGATCTTATGATATCACTGCTATATTCTTCGAATGTCATGCTATATTGGATTGTGAATCATGATCATTTTGATATTCGTTGTTGTCTTCCTGATTTTCTCCTTGATCTAGAAGGATCATAGTTGAATTGCTGATTTATGTCCATGCCATTTTCTTTCTGTATTGCACACATTTCAATTATCCATCATAACGTTCATTGGCGATTTACTTGTAATTGATTTCTTGTCGCAAGCCGCCTTGTGATTATGATGCATTTGAGTCTCTTTGTATGAAATCTGTATAGCTGCATTTCATATTATGTGCATACGCACAATTTTCTGGTCTTCATAAATGTGACAATGGGGTTTTTGAAAATTGCAGTCTTGTGGCCCCTGCATGTGTATCAGCAGAAGCATCCGCTGAATTTTATTTTCCTTGGACTTTTCACCGCATCTCTCAGTCTTACGGTTGGAATGAGCTGTGCCAATACAGACGGTCGGTACTCGTTCTTACACCCATTCAAAAACGACATCTTTCATTGCTTTAGTTGGAAATAGTTTGACATTATTTCGATCACCAGGAAGGATTGTACTTGAGGCTTTGATCGTGACATCGGCTGTAGTTTCAGCTTTGACTGGGTACACATTCTGGGCTGCTAGGAAGGGCAAGGACTTTAGCTTCCTGGGACCAATCTTGTTCACCAGCCTTTTTGTGCTTGTTTTGACTGGCTTCATCCAGGTGGAGTATTTCGTATATCCCTGCTCTCATATTTTTCAACTCCAATGTTCTTGAGTTGCTGTGCATATATATTCATTCGTTTGGAGTGACGATCATGCAGATGTTCTTCCCTTTTGGGTCTACATCGGCCGCTATCTACAGTGCCATCAGTGCTATAATTTTCTGCGGGTACATTGTGTATGACACAGAGAACTTGATCAAGCGCTTCACATATGATGAGTACATATGGGCATCTGTCACTTTGTATCTAGATGTCCTTAATCTCTTCCTCACCATTCTGCGGATGCTTAAGCAAGGGGAGAACTAATCGTGCTGCTACTAATTGGCAAGTTGATGCCCAAAATCCATCCATCCTTTGGATCATTTTAAATTTCCCTTTTATGTGTAATGTGGTGTATATGCAACATATATGTATATGATGCTCTTTATTCCTTGACTTGGTTAATAAGTTGTTGCCTAAGCGCAGACTCTTGCTTGGATTCTATGTGTGTATTGGTTCGGAAGAATATTTAAAGTTTAGCCAACGTTATTGCAAATTATTATGCTAATACTAAACAATAATACTGTATGTATACGACTTTTTACACTAAGTTTGCACAGACACGTATTGACCTCAATTTTCTTATTCTCATTGATGTCTCGTTTTGTGCGCACGTAGATATTCGTGTGTGGATGAGAAACGATGGTACAAAATGTGGTGGCAAAGTGATTTTATACACTTGAACTTATCATTTAGCATGGACTTGTTCACAGATGATAGGAAATTTATCATTTCCTTAATATATTTCTTTAATAGTATTGTATCTATAGTAATGTAGTACTTGTTCATATACTATATTTTTTTGAACTACTAAAGTATTTGTTCGTACTAATTAACACCTAACAAGAGAAAGTTTACCTTCCATCAAAAACAAGATCATCATAATCATTTTTCGTTACAAATGTTTACCACATTAAGCAAAATGAAGCAAAATTTAAAAAAATTTCAGTTCAAAATCAAATTCATTGTACGGCCAAAATCAAATTCATTGTTATGAAATTTCATCACAAATGACAAAACTATGGATCAAAAAGGTTCTAACAAAAAAAAACTAGCAATTAATAACTTTTCAGTTAATTATATGTACGTGTTTTTGGTCCATCAAGCTTACAACAGGCAATTGCATACAAATCAGGATGCAAACTCTGATCATTTACAATATAATTAAATAAATGACACAGATGAAGTTCACACTCCCTTCGCTTCATACTTCAAAAAATAATAAAAGATCAAATCCCATGAGCACTAAGTTCCCAGATTGGGCAACTGAGCTACTTTTTCTATTTCTTTGATTATCAACTCCTTTTCTTCTTCAAACTGATCATCTTCTTCACCACCTGCATTTGTATGTTAGGTCGGGGATTAACAAGAGCGGGAAATCGTGTAAATTTTAAAGAGGTGCCAACAGCTCTTCATGTGAAAATGACTCGTTAACTCTAAACTTGCCTAGGAAACGTACCTTTTCCGGTAGAGAGGCTGTGAAGCAATTCCAATAATCTTTCGTGGTTTTTTGCCAGAATCACTTTTATTTCTTTAGGCTTGTTAGGGTTAGCCACAAAGACCTAGAGAAGGTACATGGAGAAAAATTAATCAACTATAAGCCCAACCACATTAAACAAAAAAGACCTTTACTTCTTTGGGGAACAAGCCACTATCAATTTTATGGATCTTTCCGGTAGTAAGCTGTAAAAAAACATGCCCTAAAATGTAAATTCAAGGCAGATTCTAGATGTGAACTTTCAGTTGGGCCTCCAAAACTTCCATACCCAAAGAAGGGCAAGAACTCATCACCTTAAAAATGTGGAAAGCAGATATCTGGATATTTTTGCTTGAATCCTGCACAATTGTGAGATAGAAATGGAAGGCTTGGTTGTAAAAAAAAGATTGTCAATAAATGAATTCGCAGTTTGGAGCACCTAAGAAAGTCATGAATGAAATACATAGAAAGCATATTAAGTCTCATTATTCAAAGGCCATACAGAGTAGATCATTAAAAAAACAAGGAGATGCTTTGTTTAAATGATTTAAGAGAGAATACAATACCTTGAGCAATGTCATCATGATTTTCAAATGTCGAACTTCAGCAATATAACGCTTCATTATATGGGAATTGGGAGGTTCTAATAGAAATTCTGACAGAAGCTGAAAGTCAAGAAGAGATAAATCGGCAGCTTTAGAAAAGTAAAAAAAATACAGCCACAATAATGCAGACCAGCTGACCTTCAGTGACTGCCTCCTTGTCACATAGTTGGAAGACGACAAGAGTTTTTCATACTGCTCAAAGAACTGGAAAAAAAAACTCCAACTCAGTTTTTTTAAACGGAAAACTGTATGGTGAATGAAGTTATAATGACACAAAGGAGAGAATTCTTCACTGTATGCACCATGCCAATGCAATCCCACTCTATACTAACTACATATGGCATAACTTTTAAATGTTATGCCGAGAAGTATTTGACACACCCATAACCTTTAAATTTTATGCCGAGAAGGATTTGACACACCTCATCATAGTGAGCTGTTAGAAACTCAGAGACTGCAGGTGCATGTTTGGTGAGTAAATCCTGTGAAATATTGAGCACATTTTAAGAAGCAGCTCTAAGAATGAATGACAAAAGTTATATGCATCAATAGTCCAGAAAAAGATGACCTTAAAGGTAGAAAATGCATCAGATGCAACATCAAAGTTAGGCAGCTCAACAAACTTGAAGAACAATTCAAAGCAAGGAGACTCCAAGATGTACCTTACAGATGAATAAGATTGTTGTAAGCATAATAACAAATTTACATTTATTAACAGAGCAAGAGTTTTATTCCACTTCCATAGTGGAAAGTCTTCCTCATGCCGCATAAAACAAAATTGACAACGTGAAGGATGTAAAATGGCACATATAGTAAAAGATTTAACAACAACCTAACATCCAAGAAAACCTTTGAAACACATAAAAGTTTGTACTAGTTTATCATGTATTCAAGTAGGTTGTTGAACAGCATAACTACTTTTATCTATATAACTTGACTACTTGCTACTAAAAATTGGAAACTTGAATTCGAAACATGAAGTTCACTTGAGTCATTGCACTAAGACTTAAAACTTTAATGTAATTTCACATTGATTAAGATTTTTCCTTTTCCCTTCTATACACCATTATTTTCTTTCTTTTTTCCCCTTTAATTTCTCCTTTTTCTTCACTATTCTTCTGAGGTTTTAATCAAAATAAATTAAAGTTTCCTTTTATTGTAATATAAATTTGACTACTTTATAGTTTTAGAAGAGACTAATTTTATAGGGAAATACTGGCTCTAAACTTAAAAGGCTAAACCGTAGTGTTACTTTCTACTCCCTCCGTTCTCAAAACGAGTTCCAATTTTGACCAAGTGTAAAAATAAAGAAGTGTTAAATTGTAGTTGACTTCCAATTTTTCCCTTGATGTGATGGTAAAAGTAAGATGGATGGATAGATTATTAGAGCAAAAGTATGATGTGATAGGTAGGGTATGAAAAAGGGTAAAAGTGGTTTTTTAATAGAAAGTGGAAGTGTTTTGGTGAAAGAGAAAAAAACGAAAGAGGAAGTGTTTTGTAGAACAGAGGGAGTATACTTTAACATGGCAAATCCAAAGGATTGCTCCTGCGTGCTGGTGGTGACCATGTGAATATCGGGGGTGGGGGGGAGGGCGGGGTAGTTAATAATGATGATTGGTGACAGATGAGAATAACAACATGCTCCAATTTTCTTCGCCTCAATGTTTTTCAAAACCATAACAATAGAGAAAAATCATACATTAAGGTATGTGAAATTAAGCACCCAAGCATCGTCAATGCCAAAAAGGATTGTTTTAAGATGAAACTCAAAGAAAAGCATAGAGGTCACGCTCTTAGTGTACCCCAAAAAAATCACAATCATGGAAGGTATTAGAGGCGCATACTTTGCAAGACTAGGCACTTTGATGCATTCTCGAAGCATATTCCCACAATGCAAAGCTATTTCCTTATTGTCATAGCTGTTCGTAGACAAAAAAATTGTGCAACATGAGCATTTGAGCAATTCAACAGATTCTGGAATTATAAGTGGGTGAACAGAAGTGTAGTGAAGGAAAAAAATTATTGTGCAAATGCAATATTTCTTTCCATGGTCTGACAGAATATTGCATATACTGTAAATTTAAAATTAATATGCATAGGGATACGAGCCTTGGAGAAGTTGCTCCATGTGGTGGTGCAATTTAGCAATTGAACATTAATTTTAAGGTGATGAAAAATTTGCATCCTGCATTCCTTTACACAAAATAAATAAAAATATAAGAAAAAGGCTCTCTCGGTGATAACTACACTAAAAGAGGGAACGTCTTATAAGCCAGAAATTTGTTTTCCACTCTTTTCTTTAGTCCTTATAATTGAAAACTAGCAAGGTGCCATTACGTATTATATGTTTGGAATATGTCAAAAGTTCAGATATAGATTTTTTTTTTGCTTTGATCCGTATGATAGAAAATGAGTAAGGTTTGATTAAATAACATTTGTTTGAAATGTGTCCAAAAAATAGAAACCCTCATGACTTCCCATTGTATAGCGGTATAGCCCATGTTACCAATTATAATACTAAAATATAATGAAGTACAAACCACAAACACTCATATGGCATTCCTCTAAACATTATTGTCCTTTGACTGATTCCTCCTTTCTCTAATTGTATTCAGTCTAGAAAAGAGGTTGAAGAAAACACTGGTCATCCTAAAATAGTGTCAGCATAAAACCCTATTTTTTACAGCCACAACAGTACAAAGTTACTTGAAAGTTACAATGGCTCATCTTATTCGAGTGGAGTTACTGAGAAACTAACCCCAGCACATGCTTAGAAGCACATGTCCACATCTCAAACCTACTATGAACCCACGAGCCTCTCCTTCAGGGATTTGGCTAAAATTGCCTGGTGTTCCAATAGCGCTACCGCCATGAACACCACTAGATTCCTATCTCGCCACTGGCAAGTGATCATGTACTCAATTTTTTGTCCTGATCCACCACAACATAGGGTTGAATTGATCTAGATCACAAACTGAATCATTGACTTTTTGCACAAAAAAACTAACACTAACTAAACCACACAAAGAAGTTTACATAATTTGATACTAAATGACAGAAAGTTCATATTAATACATTAATGATCAATAAACATTGCAGATTGCACTTGATTATCACAATTTTTATGGATCCAACATGTTTTTATAAGTTTTAGATAAAACTAATTTGGTGCTCATTCTGATTTATTTTAGCTTGTGAGGCAGTGAAGGGAAAAACCACTATATTTTTTAACTTTTATGGAAGGATCTGAAGGAAATGATATACGAAAACTGCAACCATCCATCTTACACTAAGCAACCAGCCCCAACAATTCTTTTTTTAGGACAAAAAACTACAAGACTTAATGTGCTTACCAAACAACAAGGAAGTCTAGCAACTCCAAGTGGTTTTCCATGTACCTCACACAACAGAATATGGAGTCATCACGTTTTTGTCTCAACATTACAGTCCAACACTGAACTAAATTTTTTCTTGCCTGAGCATAGTATAAAGAAACTATTAAGAGGTATATTCACTGAAGATTGTAGCAGCTGAATAATTTTCTGATAAATTTGTATTTCCTTAAGAGGAACTGTAACTTACTTCCCATCCCAGTACTGGTAATTGGTGAAAGAAAAGAGCAATGACATCCTCATTACATATTTCAACTGTCAATTGCGAAACCTGATCCGAGTTTGGCTCCGCCTCTCCATCTCCTAAAAGCATGACTTTCATTGACATAATATTTTTCTCAGCTTCTTCCAATGCCTGTATCAAACAAGGTGAATTTGAAAGTTTGAATGACTATAACAGTGAACTTTTCTCTGGCATTCTGCATGCTCTTTTCACTAGTAGCCTCTGTTTCACCTCAGTCCAAACACACACATATCCACTTCTTTAAGTTCCTAATGAATTTCCTTCCTGGTCCTATGTAAAACCTACTAAGAGTTTGAAGTTTGAACCACTCTACATCAACTAATTGAACATAGTTTAATTACTTCATACAAACCCGTAGTATTAGTTAAACTTTTTATCTTTTTTCTTGAGTTTAAGTTCCCCATGGCTTTGAGTTCTCCGTGACAAAGACGTCCACTGTTGCCTAAGTGATCCAAGTGCTTGTTACGCTAAAAGGAAGTGATTACCTCCACCATTTCCCAAGGTTCCCCCTTCTTTGATGAGGCCGCGATGACTCCCCATTTCCAATGGTGTCTTCTTTCCTCTTCCTAAAAAGCCAACAATGAAATTGGTCCTTGTCCCTATAGACTAAAGATGGTAGAGCTACAGTCTTTTTTTCAACCTCAAAGATGACAGCACGGTAATCGCAACTACAACTCTAACTCCTTATTGACTAAGATGAAATAACCAAGTTTGTGCTACGTACAGCGATCATGGGCACCCTGCCACCCACTACAGTGCGTGCATGTGGTCCTGGAGTGTTTCTTGTAATTGGGAAATTGTTTGAGGGATTTATGTTGCTACCACAGGCACATACACTAGCTCAGGCTAGTGAGTGATTGTCTGGGGTTGCCATAGGTCGCCAAGAATTTGATAATAATTTAAAAAGGGATTTCAAGAATTATGAAAAATTAACAAAAATGAAATTTATATTTTCAAAGAAGTTCATGTTATGGTTGAAGTCAATTTGAAGAGCATTTTGCCTGGTTTACACTACTTTCGACGTTGAGCCGGGGGTCTCTTTGGAAACAGCCTCTCTACTTTCGAGTAGGGGTAAGGTCTGCGTACACACACCCTCCCCAGACCCTACTCTTGTGGGATTTAGCTGGGTTGTTGTTGTTGTTGTTTCTGTGATTCCTACTGCCAGTTTTAGTTTGTTAGATTATGATATCCTCCATATTATGCATATAGCTACACCCTCAGCAATCGTCCACAAGTCTACAACTGATTAGCTGAATATTCTGATATACAAATATATAGGAATGGATAAGCGAGTGCTTTTTGTTCACTAATCTTGGTGTGCTTTTGAAAACAATAAGAATTAAAGCCTTCGGGAATTTCTTTACCTTAGAAAAATCACGGCTTTGACAATTCCACCGATCAACACCCTCAGAGCATAAATAGCAATCAGAGATTTCTCTACTTCAGAAGTAGAATTCTATTGCCATTAGTCCAACAAGCTCTTGAAAGCTAGTCGGATGTTACTGTATATTGTTTTTGTATGAAGTACGTGATAATCTAATACAATACAAGATGAATACCTAAAAGTGACACATGCGCAGAATGAGCAGACCATTAAGTGGACAATATAAATTGGTGATAGTATCATCATTTCTACAAAACGCCATAAACTTCCAGAAATATGTATAAGATCTACACGTATGATGGAACATAAGGAAAAACTATTATTTCATGGTATACTTAACCAATAGAGTTTGTTAGACTAACTTAACCAGCAAGCCACGCCTTGTTCTTACATCAAGTATTATCTCATGGTATACTTCTGTAGTTTTATGGTAAATCTACTTCAAAGACATTTTGGTGATTTTACATAAAATCTCCTTGCATTTTCTTCATGTGCAAAATTCTAAAGACTTTGACAATGTTGGAGTGTGAAGTTCATATTAATTGATTATGGATGTTTCTCTTATTTTTTTTTCAAACCAACTTACATGAAAAAAATTATATGCAAAAAAAAAAAAAAACAGAAATGGGCAGACAGCACCCCCATTATTTGGTTAAGCTACAAAACAGCAAACACTTAACACTCAACTAACAGTAGCTAACTCACTCTCCCAATTCAACTCGAATTCACTATAAGAGGCTAAAACTGAAACATATCTGCTACGCATTCTTTAATAGTTTTGCTAGTCCTCATGGAGTCATGGTATCACAAGGGGTGGCTTGAAAAATATTCTTGTTTCTATCATTCCAAACCTCATAGTGAACTGCAGCGGTGCTAGAAATCAATAAGTTCTTCTTCACCATTGGTTTTCTATATAATAGACTACTATGCCATTGCTGAACATCAGTAAATCTGAGCCAATACATAATCTGCTTCGAAATAGTTGTGGTATACGGCTATACGCCACCAATAAGGAAAAGATGATCCAAACCCTAGATGCACTAAAGATATACTCCCTCAGTCCCCAAAACAATTACCTACTTTGGCTTCACTGAGTTCAAGAAAGCATTGAAAAATTAAACGTGTGGGATTAGAGTTTGTTTAGAGGTGAGAAATGTTGTAAGCCACCTATTCTTGTTCTTGGAGGGAGTAAGAAGCAAAGAAACAATCACTGTCTTTCCCTATAATCACGCCAAAAAAAGAGGATTAAGAACACACATACACGGTATCATCTAAGACAGCACCCACATAACCAAAACAACTTCAGGGGATTTCAGCAATTCAGCGACATTGATAAACTAACACATTTATGACTTGCCAATTTAGGAAGGGGAAAACAAAAAAGACGAACCTTTTCGCGCGCTTTAACTTCGGCGACGGTCTTGGAATCGAGCGCCATGAGGCTCTCTTTGACGGCCTTAACGAGCTCCGGCGGGTTTTTAGGCCTCAAGGGCTTGAAAAATGAAAACGACATCCTGGGAAGAGCTTCTAGTCTCAGCGGAGCAGATGAATCGATGTGAGTGATCAATGGACCGACCACACCACCCCCAGCAGCAGAGCTTCTCTCTTAGGTCCTATGCATACATTGGCATATGCATATCAATCCACATCAATCTATCTATCCAGTTGTGGAAGAAAATTCAGCAATCTGAATACGAATATGAGACTATGTGATGATGGTTGTAGATTCTGTTCTTGGTATTTTAGGATCTAGTGATGGTTTGGAATTTACCAGACAATCAAACATAATTAAGGGCCCGTTTGATTGGCTGAATAGCCAGTAGGGACGATGTAGGAGTATTCAAATTTTAAAAAGTCATTTAAAATCTGAAAGTATTCAATTGAGATTTTAAAAATTCCTACTACGATATTCAAAAATTTGATATATTTTTAGAGATTTTTAAAAAGATGGGTTTTGATGGATTTTTTTAGCATTGAGTATAAATATAAATTCATTTTCAAATCTGAGTGGAATAAACGACTACCAGCCCCTGTTGAACCTCGAGCGCAGAATAGATTTCACTTGATAATCGATTACTTGAAGGTGTTAATCGATTAACAGACATTTCTGGATTTTGCACAAGAATCCGGCCAACTTGACAATCGATTATCACAAAGTGATAATCGAGTATCAGGGGCTTCGGAACCTTGGGATAGGAACTGTCATGCCAGATAATCGATTATCACCAACAAATAATCGATTATCAGCCAGCTCTGAACCCAGTGTCATCATGTTGAACAAATCGTATCATACGGAATCAAACCTATATGTATGCCTTGAACTCAACTTTATTTTACAAGCAATGCATTCATTTCATCATGTACATTCTAGACGCATGTTTTAGAATCATGACGTGCTTGCATACCGCGGCAAGAAGTTAGGCCTAGTGCATCTCTTCCGTGGGCCCGTCCAGGAACCTTCGAGATCCAACAGGGTTCACATACCGCGACAAAAGGTCAGGCCTAGTGCGCCTCTTTCGTGGGCCCGTCCAGGAACCTTCGGAATCCAACAGGTTTCATCAGGAGGGCTTGTGTACATACATGGTAACTAGGCATTCAGTTACCACCCACTTTCTAGGCTCCTTCCAGAGACTAAGGCGTTCCTCAGCTCATCTACCGCGTGGGGATGATCACCGAAAAGCAGGGGTGTCCCTGCGTAGTTTAGCTCATGAATCATGGATTATTTGGCATTGCATCATGTTTATTCGTAATCTTCTGTTCATCAAACTTGTTTGTAGTATCTCGTACTTTAGTACAGGTACAATTATGTTCATATCAATGTGAATGTACTATGCGTTCTACTGTTAGATTACCGCTCAGCTTTTGATGAGCGTATAGCGTTGTTTTTCTTTGCTATACGCAGGTAAGCAAGATAATCATGGAGCCTGACCCGGATAATTGGGAGATCAGGGCAGCGGACTGGCGACAGTGTGGACCCGATTTATTCTCAAATTCATAATATATATAACTGTTTTGGGCTTGAACCCACCGTTGTTGCATTTTCTTATTTAAGTCTCAACATTCATTCCCTTTTATTGCTTCCGCAACGAAACGTCTCTTTAAAGGCATTTAATTTCTCAACGGTTTTAACCATTTAAAATATATCAAAGGTTTTTAGTTACAAGAGCAACGCAAGGGTTTTCTTTGTAGAGGGTCCTAAAAACCGTCTACGTAACCTCTTCGGCTCATTGGGCCGCGCTGAACCGGGTTTGCGGGACGGAGGGTGTTACAAAAGGATTTTATAAAACCAATATTAAAAATAATGGTTACTCTGTATTTAAAATTAAAATGTAAAAGATATAGAAAATACGTTAATAAAATTTCAAAACTTTTAAATGTTGCTTGTATGTATTTTTTAAAAAACTCAATGAGTAAAAAGCCTTGAGTATCATGTGGATATAACTGGAAAAAAATAGGTGGATGTTGGAAGAGAGTAGAAGAAGCTGGGAAAAATTGGATGGAACTTAGAAAAAACGGGAAGAAAATGGAAAAAGCCGAGGAAAGAAAAAAATTGGAAGGTAAAAAAGTGAATAAAATTTGTAATAGATAAGAAAGTAAATAAAATTTGACCACATGAATAATATAAATGTCATTTAATTAGGAATAGAGAGAATATAATAATTATTAATTCCTCCGTCCCATAAAGATGTCTCCGTTTTGACTTTTAGCAAATTCAATGGAGGGATATTTTTGTATTGTCTTTCCAAATATATTCTTGATGTGATGAGTAAAAGTAGGATATGATGGATAAATTATTAGTAAAAACGTATGATGTGATAGATATGTTAAAAATTAGGAGGGATAAAAGTGGTTTTTTAATAGAAAAGAGAAGACCTTTGTGAGACAATAAAACTATAAGAAATGAAACCGGAAAAAACTATAAAAAACTAGAAGGAATAACAAGAAACCTAAAAAACTACTTCATTCGGCCTAAAATGATCTTCCCAATCACTATTTATATGGTCAAACATTAATCATTTTCTTTACCTATTTTTGTTAGTTATTTGATAAAATAATATAATCATACCACCCTTATTTTATATAGAAATTTTGATGTAGTTTTAAAATACGGAATATATAGTTTTTATATTTTAATTTTAAACTAATAATTAAATAAATTGAATTGATATCTTAGTAGAGTGTAGCTAAGTTTAAAATCTAAAAACAGTGCAAAAGTGGTATTCTGAATTTCTGATCCCGCAGCCGAAAAGTCATCGGCGATCTCGCCGCGTCTTCATTCCAGCGATCGTCGGCTTTCACATTCGCAAACATATTCTACTCAAAGCAACTTTGCATCAAACTATAGTGGCAAATGACCTGTTCTTGTAGCATTAGGGCTTTCTGGATCATCAGCACTCAAGATACTGTCCTCTTCTCTAGGTACGTACCTTGGACTTTAATTTGATATCAATCCGGTCGACGATTAGTTCTGTAATTCGTTCCGAGTTATTTTTTTCAGACGGTTTCCGGTTGTGGAGAAGCGGTGGCGAGCGGCCTGTCATCTAGAAAATGTGAACTTGGGCGAAGAGAGCGTGAAATCCACTCCGGCCGCGGCCCATCTGCATCCTTACTTGCCGACTGATTCTGAGATAGCTGCCGCATTTGCTGAACGAAAAACTAGGTGAATTTTCATCTTTATGTTGAAACTAATCGCCTCACTTTTTTTTTTGGATAGAGAGCATGTAAGACTATTGATTGCAAAAATGCTGCTCTCTCATTTTTTTTCCAAATCAGACTTTTATTGAGTAAATAGAAAGTGTACAAGGGGAGGACAAACACGAAAGACCCAAATTTACATATGATAAACATGCGAATAAGTGACCGCATCGAATTTCAAGATGCCAGTGAACCCATGAATTTTAGGAATTGAATGATCAACATGATTGTCAGATGTAGGAGTCCGTGGAAAGAGAGATGGAGGGAGGCCTTATTGGACTTTTATTGTCGCCAAGGCAACAAATATTATTGATCTCAAGGTCAAAGATGGGGTGGCGCTGTCGTAGCATATTCAAGGTGTCCACAATGTCGATGGAGTTGCTCTCAATGATGAGGTGCTGGATCTGAGAGTCTGAGAGATCGCCTCGAGCACTACCCTCTAGTTGGGCTGAATGGCAAAGTGAAAGAAAGCCCAGAAGATGGGATGATTCGTCCAGTCTCTGATGACCGTGCCCGCTTCGATCCAGTTAAAGTGTCCCTAGGTAGCAATGTTCGCGTTGAAGTGACCTCTAGGTGGTGGCTGCCAACAGTTCAGCATGATAATGGGGTGCTTATGAACTATACAGATCTCCACCAGGCAGAGCGGGTTGAGCTCCTTCTTATTTTAGATAGGCCTGTGAAGAGAAATAATAGGCAAGTCCATAAGGATATTGACAATTAGAGAGTTACACTAGTGGCCTGATTGTCATAGAGGAGGGTGTTTCAAGATTTGCAAATATGCCGTATGACCATGATGCGGACATAACTGAGTAAATCATTATTGCGGACTCGGGAGTAAGAAAAGCACTCAACGAGGAAACTATTCTGAGTGGCTTAGGGAGGCATATTGGGCAGGGTCAAAAGAATGAAGAATTGGCTCCAAACAGTGGTGGAGTGCCTACAATGAAGAAACTGATGGTTAATGGAGTCGAGATTGTTACAGAAGGGGCATTTGAAGGGACCATATTACTCAAAAGTGAGGAGGGTATGGATGCTGTTTGTGGCCCTCCAAAGCCGTGAAGATATCTTTTCTGGGAAATCCTTGGGTCAAAGGGAAGGGTTATGAGGCAAATTATGATTCCTGGGGCGAATAATTTTATAGGTGGGCTTGATGGTGAAGCTACTCTTAGAATCAGGCATCCAAATAGGCACGTCCTCTCTATCCGTAAAATGGAGAAGCTTCCTGCATAGGTCCCATCACACATTTGTGGGAAAGAGGTCAAATGTCAAGTAAGTGTCCCCCATGAAGGCTTTCCGATAATGAGGTCTTGGTTCACAACCTTTGGATAAAAAATGTGTTCCAGAAGGATCCCAATGCCTCCCCAATTAGTATACCCGAAGGAGCTATTACCATTGCCTATGTGAAAGGAGATGTTGGACATGAAGAGCAGGCAAACATTCCGCTGAGCATTCCAGAAATGGGATTGATGATGTTGGGTGAGACGGTTGAAGTAGTTTGCCGAGATGCCTTTGTTCTGAAGAATCTTCCACCAAAGCTTAAGGTGGAAGCAGTCTCATGACCAGATTTCAGAAACCAAACCCATATTCCTCGATGGGGTAACAATTGTGATTTCAAGCACGCCAAACGTGCCTGGGAATTGGGATTGTCAATGTTCCTATCCTAGAGGAAGTCCCTACAGTTGTTCCTAATGTCAGTAAGGACTAGGGCATGAATAGGCATGGAAGCAAGGGCATGCTAGATGAGGGCGACTCTATCACTGATGGAGAGAAGTTTATGCTTCCAACCACTGAGCTTGATGTTCACACTGTGGAGGATGTGCTCAAAATAGATATGTTTAGGACGATTGAGGTAGATATTAACCCTGAAGTACAAGAAGGGGAAAGAGCCTTTATTGTCTTAGTGAAGCTGGCGACACATTTTATCCGCTGGATAGTGGCCGAGGGGGTGTGGGTGCCCACAAAGAAAGAGGCATTGCCCGGATGGATCTTCTGCCCCAAAAATTGTTCATACTTAGAGAGGGTGGTGCACAACTTCTTCATTGGGTGCTTGTCGGCATTGGAAAAGATAATGAGATCATCGCCATAACTTATGTGGGTAATGATAGGGAGACCAGGGGTAGTGTGATAGGGCAGAGCACAACCAGAAGGCTACAGGTGATTGATATTCCGACTAAGAGTCTCACTGAAAACGATGAAGAGGATCGGGTAAAGTGGGTCTCCTTGCTTAACACCACAAGATGGTTTGAGAAAAGCGCAAGGCATCCCTTTAATGAAAAACCAGGTACTACGAAGGTTGTTGAGCATGAGGTGGATGGAGCAGCTGTGGAAGCAAAACTTAAGACGGGTAGCCTCAAGAAAGTACCATGAGACAGTTGGTCGAAAGCTTTCATCATGTGTAACACTGTAACTTGAAAAAGACATTATATTGTGTACCCTTTGCTGTCCAAGAAGCGAGTGAGCTCAGTCACGAGGAGGATATTGTCACTGTTTTTTTTACGTTGTTGGAAAGCACATTGTTGCAGTGAGATGATTTTAAGAGTATGGATATGATTCCAGTGGAGAGTATTCTGGTAACGATCTTTTTAAGGAAGGTGCAAAGACTGATAGGACGGAAGTTAGCAAAGGTGGTGGGGTGATGTTCTTTTGGGATGAGTGTGATGATCATGTGGGCTATGACCTTAGGGATCGTAATTCCTCACATGAACCCGGGAAGAACCTAATAGAGATCCTCCTCAATAATATTGTGACATGAGTGGTAAAAGTAGCCATCGAAGCCATCACTACCCATAGCACTGTCTTTATCTAAGTGAAAGACAGCGTCTCGGAGCTCAACCTTAGGGATAGGCGAGAGCAGGATTTGGTTATCCTCGTCGTTCATCACCGAGGAAATAGCATTTAAAAATCAGAATTTGAGGGGTCGGACCCATATGAAGTGGATAAAAGGTTTTGATAACACTTAATCACCTCAGATTTTATACTCTCAGGGTCATGTAACCGCTCCCTGTCATCAGATTTAATCTTGGTGATAGCCAGTTGAGAATGTTTTTTTTTAATAAAAGCATGAAAGTAGCTGCAATCAACATCCCCTTCTTTGGCCCACGTAATTCTAGCCTTTGGCTTAAAGAAGCATTCACGGTCACGCATACACCTAACATGATTGGCTTGAGCTTTCGCGAGTTCCAGAAGGGCCTCATTGGTCAGATTTTCCTCCAGCCTCTCCTGAAGAGCACCGAGGTTGGTTCTCCTCGGCCAGCTTCAAGTTGTCATAAACGTTGCCAAAAGTCCTTTTGTTTCACTCTTTAAGGGCAATTTTGAGCTATTTGAGCTTCTTATAGAAGCGGAACATTTTGTACTTTTTTTCTTTAATCCATAAGGATCATAAGTGACTTTATTTGCCATATTTGTGTATCTACAAGTTCTCAAGTGGAATGGCTGTTCATTATCAAATTATCTTCTATGAATGCAATTTTGAAGTTATCTGTCTGCTTTTAGTTATTATACAAGCATACTTTTTCCCTACATTATGGTATGCATAATTCTGTATCACCTTTTTAAAATGTGTGTAGGGAGGGATCTTCACGTGGATTTGGTTTAAGGGTAAACAAATCTGTTGAAGGATCAGATTCCTGGGTTGATGATCCCATTGCACGTCACATGATAAGTCTGCTAATAAACAAAGAAGATGGAGTGAATCATATTATATGGCCTTTGATTATGCACATCAAGGGCCATTATTGTGTTCTTATACTGCCATTAGTTGAACCACATCAGCTCAGAGTGCATTCAAATATTTGTCAAAGAGCAGACTGTGGAAACTCTATTGTAGCAGAAGAAAATTTATCTTCTCTTCTTCTTCACCTTCCATCCATCACAGGGTATGGTAAGTTATATGCTATATCTTAATGTGAAAAGAATGCTGTCTTTAGCATGCATCTATCCTTCAGGCCTTGATCAATGATTGCTGCCTAAAAGTTGCCATAAGATACGTGTCTATAACAAAAGCTACTCTGATATGAAGACAAGATATACTGTATGTAACATGCATCTGTCCACGTCCATGGTCAAGAATTTCCACTTTTTGTATCAGGGCAGGTTTTGTTATAGGCACACCGGTTTTCACTTTTTCATTAGCAATTCTATCTTTAGGAGTTGTTATTCATTCTTGTATTTGTTTGATTCAATTATCTTTGGTCATTTCAATGTTCCTATGTATTGAATATGCAAATTTCTAATTACCTGTGCTTGGCAAACATCTTCTTCCACTATTGTTGCAGTCTCGCGCTCGGCATCACCTCTTGTACTCATCCATTCTGAATGCCACATTTTGTTCCTCACTCTCATTTCCTATCAAAATTTTCTTTTCTGCCCCTCCTTTGTCATTTATACCGAGTCATTATCTTTCCAAATTCTACAAATAAATTCTCAAATTGAATCACATGAGAACAGAAACACCAAGTTATAGCTGTCGTCTAGTGGTTGTCATTCACTTTAATGGGGATGGTTGCTAATTATATGATTACTGTGTTGGTGTTTGTTGGTTTTGGTGGTGGAAGCTTGTTGTGGTCGTGGTTGTTGGGGCTGCCATTGTCGTCGTTGATGTCTTTATCAGTGATTATAGGATGTTGTTAAAGCCCGATTATTCTGATATCTTACTGGTTTAACTTCATTAATTGCAATCTTTGCTTAATGCAGGGCCTTTATTGTGGCTCATATGCTTGGAGATGTTATAACAGGCGATGTAACAGAACCAGAAATACTTATAAACACATCTCCATCCGTGGGAGGGTTGTTGGATTCTCTCACTGGAGGTATTGGCATTTCAGCAAGAGCAAAGCCTTTAGGTTCACCAGCTGCAGGACCTACTGGGTCCAGTAGTGGTATTGGTGGATCAGTGGCAACTGATGGCCCAAAGGTTGGGTTGAGACCCCTCGACAAGGATGCAATTCGGTCTTTTATTTGTAGCGCTATGCCATTTGGTTGGTGTTCTTTATTAGGAGTATGATAACATTCCCTTTTAAACATGTTTGTTCTCTATTGCTAACATTGCATTTCATGGCTGCCTGCATTTTTCAGGTACACCTTTGGACCTGAACTACACAAATATTTCATCCATCAAGATTAATGGTTTTCCATCCGCAGATATGCCTCCTACAGATAACAAGCAACCGGCATGGAAGCCTTATCTTTACAGAGGTAAGCAAAGGATCCTCTTCACAATTCATGAGATCGTTCATGCTGCAATGTATGACCGCGATGAGATTCCAGATAGCATAAAGATTTCAGGTCAAGTGAATTGCCGGGCAGAGTTAGAGGGGTTGCCTGATGTTATGTTTCCATTAACTGGGTTAGACACTGCTCATCTAGAGCTATTATCATTTCATCATTGTGCTCAAGTTCCAGAGCATGGCAACGATAAGCAAGCATTGATGTTCTCTCCACCATTAGGGAATTTTGTGTTAATGCGTTATCAAGCATTTTGTCGCATTGGCCCTCCAATAAAAGGATTCTACCAACTTTCAATGGTCTCAGAGAATGAAGGTGCATTCTTGTTTAAATTGCGTCTAATGGAAGGTTACCGATCTCCACTATCCATGGATTTTTGTTCAGTAACCATGCCCTTTCCTAGGAGAAAAGTGGTCTCTTTTGATGGAACACCTTCTCTAGGAACAGTTTCAACCACTGAGCATTCACTTGAATGGAAAATTATCACGACTGGTAGAGGAGTCTCAGGGAAGAGTGTGGAGGCAACATTTCCTGGAACAGTTAAGTTCGCTCCATGGAAAAAACAAAGCCTTGGAAATGTGGACGATGAAGACGGTGAAACGGATGCAACTGACTATGCAATAAACCTGGAGGACTTTTTAATGGAAAAAATGAGCAAGGACCTTCAAGCAGTTGAGTTGGAGGAGCCATTTTGTTGGCAGGCATATGATTATGCTAAAGTACATTTCTATCTCCATCATGGACACAAACCACACAGAGTACTTTGTCATTTTTTTGTGGCTCATATTCTCTTGTATATATGCCACTTGCCATTGGAGCTAAACGAGTTATTTTTGACAATTGTTAAGCTTTGGGCTAATAATGGACTAATTAAAACAAAATGGCAGATCAAACTTCCATTCTTTCTTACTTTTTATGAACTTTTGGGCAGTAAATGCATCAAGGTTTTACTGGAAACGGCCTCTCTGCCTTTTCAGGGGTAAGGTTGCGTATATCTTGACCCCCAGAATCCAATATGGAGTTGCCTAGTTGGGATTATTTTGGGTTTGTTGTTATTGTTGTTGTTGTTGTTGCTGCTGTTATCTTTCAAATAACTAATTGTACCCTGACTGGTTTTATGTGATTGCAGGTCTCTTTCAAAATAATGGGAGGAACAGTATCAGGAATGACCATTGATCCAAAATGTGTATGTATAACATTCATCACCCATTTAGGATAGTGTTTTCTGACATCAAGATATTAATATTCGCAGATGATCATTTAGAATGATTTTGTATTACCTTTAAAAATTGAATCCTAAATGTTCAGTAATCTGTGTAGGTAACCATTTTCCCAGCCGTCAAAGCACCTGTAGAATTCTCGACTCAGGTATCAAATTCGGTTTATAGTTTTCTTACAGCGTCGGGTATCAAAATCATTACTTTCCATTCCTTAGATTGGCAATATTTTTGCGTGAGCTCTGAACATGACATGGTTAACAACCTCATTATCTTGAAATACTACATATATAAATTTAGTTCTCTACCTCTAAGGCCAACACTTACGCATTTCAAAATATTGACTGATATTTTTTAATATATCCACATTGCTAGATTTGCCTTATTGCAGTTGGTAGTGATAGAAACCATGATAACTATCTTAGTTATGCTCGAAGTTTGTAAAAGTGGAAATGCTTTCACAACAAACAGTCTTTTCAAACCACAAAAAAAAAGAATGGAAAATGATGTCTGAAAATTTACATTTGGAAAATGAGTTATTTTCTAGAAGTCAATTTCCCCCCTTCCCAAACAAACCCTTAGGCTCCGTTTGGTACACGGAGTTCGAGTCCTGTAATTGGAATTGGGGATCTCATTTCCAATTCCGGTGTTTGGTAGCACAAAAACATGTGGATTTGGAATTGGTAGTGGAACAAATGAATTGGAACTCGAGAATTCAATCCCATCAAATTCAATTCCATAGAATTTCAATTTCAATTCAATTTCATGTACCAAAGGGACCCTTAGGCTTCGTTGGGTACACGGAATTCAAACTATAGAATTGGAATTGGAGACTTCAATTTTAATTCTACTGTTTGGGAGCACAAAAATATGTGAATTTGGAATTGAATTCTACTTCCAAATTTTCCATATCAATTCCAAATACATGTGGATTGAGTAGCACAAAAATATGTAGATGTACTATAATCATAATACAGTTCCATATCTTTTCCATTTACAATTTGATGTTACCGAACAAAGAATTGGAATTATAATATACAATTCAATATCAATTCCTTAATTATATCAAACAAGGGATTTGGAATTGAGTTCTATCCAATTCAATTCTATAAAATTTCATTTCAGATTCAATTCCAATTTCGTGTACCAAAGAGAGCCTTAGTCTTTTATGCAAAGGATAGAGAAACACTATGAACCACATAATATTTTCTATAAATGGAGACAAACGATATATTGTGACAGGCCAAAAAGAAAGCATGCATGGAATCAATGTTCGAAAAGGCGTATTGCGGTTTTGAGGCGTTTTCATTTCATGGTGTAAGGCGTAAGCCTTGAGGCGTTTTGAGGCGTAAGCCTCAATTTTAAATTGAAAAACATTCACAAAATAATATAAAACCAAAGATAGAACATAATGTATAACATAAATAATCCAAAAACATGAAAAGAGTATATTGTCAAAGCAATACATCGCAAACATAACAAAGTCTAACATGGAATCAAACATAATTTTGCTCGAAGTGATGAGCTTAAATTGAAGAATTGAAAAAAAGTTGATCAGTGTCTAACGGCTTGAAATTAGGATCAAAAGATGTTGCATTTCCTTCATTCTCTTCCTCGGAATTGATGAAAAAATCATCTCTAATAGGATCTTGAAGAATAATATCATCTTCTTCATCTTCTTCAAATTCATCAATAAGCTGTAGTGCTTTTCTTTTCCCTAGGCGACGCCTTTTTGAAGGATGTCCTTCATTTCTTCCTTGGCCACTTGGGTTGGTGATTGTTTCACTAGCAGTATCACCTTGAGTATGAACTTCTGGACCATCACCATGAACATCATCACTCTCGACAATCATATCATCTTCATGAACAACCCACTCATCATCTGAAGGAATTTCATCCATCACCAACGGATCTTCCTCAACTTTCAATGATGCTTTCTTCATCCATTTACTTTTCAATCTTTTGTTGTACATCACGTAAACCATTTTATTCAAATTCTTGGTATGCAAGCGATTTCTCTTCTTCGTATGGATCTACAAATTAAATATGTGTAAGTCGATGGATCACAAAACAAAATGTAGGTATGT